>CAUYRT010013370.1:0-117669 GCA_963574885.1 Lepilemur ruficaudatus
TAGAAAAAATTAGCCGGGCATGGTGGCGCATGCCTGTAGTCCCAGCTACTCGGGAGGCTGAGGCAGGAGGATCGCTTGAGCCCAGGAGTTTGAGGTTGCTGTGAGCTAGGCTGACGCCACGGCACTCTAGCCCAGGCAACAAAGTGAGACTCTGTCTCAAAAAAAAAAAATGATTTTGAAATATTTTCTTGATCATTTTTAGTTATTTTCATCGAAGGGTCATTCAGGGCATCTGGTTTGTAATACTGATGGAAACAGAAACCAACTTTTACCTTTTGGAATGTAACAAAACTTACATGTATGCTAACATAAAAATAGCTCCTTCCTTGGTTTTCTGATTGCAAAAATCTGGAAACATTCACCAAAGATGAATCTCTCTCTCTTTCTCACTCTTGGTTTTTTATTGAAGGGGTGGCCTTGCATTTTTCTTTCATAGGTAGTTTTGCAATAATAATTACACATTTACTTATTAGATGTGTCATGAAAAGGGGGTCCTCCCAGTAGATAGTAACCGGGACCATGTCTATTCTGTTTTCTCCTGTCACTTAGGATTAGATTCAGCTACACAGATGACAAAAAACTCCTAAGAATGAGGGCCTAGCCAAGGTAGACATTTATTTGTCTCACGCATTAATGAAGTCCAGAGGTAAAGCATTCAGAGCTAGTACAGACATCCCACCAAATCATGAGGGCTCAAGGAGCCTTTCAGATCATTCCAGCTCACCCCAGAATCCCTGGGGTGTGGCCTTTCTTGCCTTGATCTGAGAAGGCAGACAGAGCTCCAGCCATCACAACAGAGAGGGGATGAGAAAGGAACTAGAAGGAGGAGAGAACCGGGGAACAAAGAGAATAGTAGCATCTTTCAAAGGAGTTTCCCAGAAGGTGCTAACCACGACTTCCAGTGAAATGTCACCGGCCAGAATTGGCCACTTGGCCACGCCTCTCTGTAAGGGAGGCTCAGTGTTTATTCAGGCAGCCATAGACCCAGCCAAGGATTGAGGCTCTATCCCCAGAAGAGAATGGGGTAGCCATCAGCAGTCTCTTCCATAATCAATGAGTCTAGAGAGCCTGGCCCGGTGCCTGGGGCATGGCTGGCACTCTGCATGTGTTGAAATAATGAAGGAAGGAGGGAGGAAGAGAGTGTTACAGACCTGTGAAGGTTAGGTGCTTATTCGCAATAGCAAATGACTGGAAACAACTGCCAAACACCTGGGCCCCGCTGAACAAGCCACAACTGACCTGTGTGCAGGAGGGAAGGGTGAGGAAGCGCTCGTGTGCTCCTTGGAAGCCTCCAGCACATCGTGACCCATCTAAAGGCGAAGACACAACAATATGCTATTTTCTGTGTAAAAAATGGGGCATATAAACATACACATATTGTTCCATGAAAAATATTTTCATAATGTCAAAAATCCAAAAGAAAGACAAAAGCAATCCTTAAGAATCAAAAGCAAACAGAAACAAATGAATCAAACCATATGAAAACTGGTGGCATGACCACATGTAGAAGTGTTTCAACTGTCTTGAAAACACAGTATTTTGATCTTACACACCTAATGGGATATATCTTAAGGACGAAAAGAATTGCAAAGACATCTGAAACTGTATTCAGCAGTGCCTGCTGTATTTAGTGGGGAATACATTTCCCACTATGAGGAACGAAGGCTCCTTGGAGCCAGGTGAAAATCTAGGTCTGCAGCGAGGAGTGGAGAAGACCAGCCCTAGACTGCGGCAGGGGACATGAGAGCCACCTCGAAGGCGAGCCCCGAGAGGAAGAAGGATGGCAGCGGAATGCAGCACGTTATTCCGGCACTTCTGGGAGTTGCTTGGGGAGGACTCCGAGGGGCAGTGTATGGAAAGAAGACTCAATGTCCATCCGGCTCTTTCTGCAACATTGTATTTCAGTGACCAAACAGTTGATCAGGGAAAGTTGTCCTGTTATAGGATTCCAACTAGGAAATACAGGAAGATTGATAGACTTGGAAAATCACCATTTTGTAACCCTAAATAATGGATCTAGGTTCTGAAACCCCTGGGTGAAAGAAAGATCATTAGAAAACTCTATGAAGGCCAGATTAGGCCAACACTACCTGAATCTCCTGCCCAGTCTCAGCAACCTCAAGAGCTGCAAGAAAAGGTATCGAATGTCATTGCCATTAGGGCAACACAAGCCAAAGCCATAGTGCAGCAGAGTACACATCTAGCAGGTGGTAAAATAAAGTAGTGATGAGAGCCATGCTGGAGAGGCATGCAGCAACTGGGTCTTGCAGCCGCTACTATAGGTATGGAAGATGGGGCAGCCATCCTGGACAAACGTTTGGCGGTTTCTTACAAAACTACACACCTGTAAAGAGGTAGCACAGGGCTGTTTGTGATGACAGAACAGTTCTGTATGTTGACTGAATAGACACAAGTGATGAAACTGTGTAGGGACGCGAGCATGTGTGCACACGCCTCGGGTGACACCTGGAGCACCTCTCGGATGGTGCTGGTGCCACGTCCAGACCCTGACACTGCACCTCAGTTGTGCAAGATGCCCACGCGGGCTGACCTGTGAGGAGGGGCCAGCCACCTCTTGGAAGTTTCTCGGCAACTTCCTGTGGCTCTAATGATTGGAAAAGAACAAGTTAAAACATATTCCAGAGAAAAAAGAAAATTATAAATGAAAAACACAGGCAAATTGCAAGTGTTGACACTAGCTAATTGATCCATGGGGCTTCATTAACTAATCTTTCTACTTTTGTTTATGTTTGAACTTTTCCATGATAAACTGTTTTCTTAAGAGTCACTGCTAAACAAATGTCTGCTGAATGAATAAGTGAAGGATTAATGAATAACCACAATCCAAACCTGTCCTTCTAGAGACAGTGGGAGCAAGATCTGGAGTGGGGACTGCTCAAGGTCATGGTGGATGGTCAAGGCGCCTGATATCCAGTCGAGCTTTTTTTAAGCATGTGTTTGAAACTTTACACCAGCGGTTGTTTCAAAAGGAAAGTTGATCATAAACTGAGGTCTCCAACACAGAAGAGGGGAAGGGCTTCCCCAGGCTAGGGCAGAGGCTCTGCCGTGAGCAGTTTCTCCACAAGATGAAATCACGAGAATGCCTAGTCTGTGTTTGAACGTCTTGAGCGAACGTTTACACACCCGGCCAAGAGTCTAGGGTTGAATTAGTGATAAGTGCGTGGGAAGCTAAGCAAACAGCAGCCCAGAGGACAATTATTAACTCCTGGGAAAACAGAATGCTGTGCAGGGAAGAAAAGCAACCGTGGTTTGCATGGCTCCACTGTGAATGGCATTTATGTGGCCACATAATTTTCAAGGATGGGAGACAAGAACGGGGGAGAACAAGACCCTTTTCTTGCCCAGGAAGCCCTGGAGGTGCTCTACACGCTCCTCCCTCCATCTCCGTGCCCCACATTTCCCTGGTGGAACAGGATCCACCACCCCACCTGTGCCCCCATCCCCCCTGCTTCCTCCTGTCCCTCTGGGTGGCCTGTCCTTGCTCCCTTCTGAGGTCAGTCCCTCTGCAGGGGCACTGGCCCCTTCCCTCTGGCCCAATCAATTCAAGGGTATGGCTCCTCCAATGCCCACCCCTTCTTAGTCACACACAGGGACACCTACCTGTACACACGCCAAGCCACAGACACAGCCAGGCCATAAGAGAGAGGACCCTCCACTCTCCAGAGCCAGAGTGGGCCAGGGCTACAGACCATATGGCTTTAGTGGCTGGGCAAGGATGGAGGAGGGTCCCTACCGTAGGACTCAGCCCTTTCACACCTCAGCAGAGAGCAGCCACCCCAGCAGCACCCACAGGCTGCTTCCTCAGAAAGGGTGTGAGGCACAGTGGGCGTGCTGGGTCGCATGATGGTCCTCAAAGGATGTGTCCACGTCCTGGAGCCTGTGTGTGGGACCTTATTAGGAAAAAGGGTTTCTGCAGATGTAAGAAGTTAAGGAGATCAAGGTGAGCTCATCTTCAATTATCTGAATGGGCCCCAAATCCAGTGGCAAATGTCCTTATAAGAGACAGAACAGACACAGAAAGAAAGCCACATGAAAAGCGAGGTGGAGATTGGGTTGATGTAGCCACAAGCCCAAGGAGGCCTGGAGCCACCAGGAGCTGCAAGAGGCAGGAAGGAGCCTCCCCTGGAGAATGGGGAGGGAGCATGTCCCTGTCAACACTTTGATATCAGACTTGTGGCTTCTACTACTTTAAGTACCCCCAGTTTGTGGTCATATGTTACAGCAGGCCCAGGACACTCACCCAGTGGGAGAGCCCAGGAGGGTGAGAAAGAGCCCCTTAAGCACAGGGGTGGTGTGTGCCGTGGATTGGGAGCCACTAACCACAGTCACTCCTCCCCAGCGGTCCCTGGCCAGACCGACCGCATCCACGCAGAACTGAGCCATATCCAACTGTTCTTGACATGAAGGACACGTTCCCACACTAGAATGTCAGTGCTGTGATGACAGTCACTGGGTTCTGTTCACTTTTCCATACCAGCACCTAATTCAGCACATGGCACGTCACACATGCTCCAGCATTTGCTGGATGAATGAACGAAGGAAGAGCTGGGAACATGAGTGGTCTGGGCAGCCCCAGCAATCAGCTACTGTCGTTGACACATGACTGGTGTGCCCTCTCCACCTTTCAGCAGTGGCTCAAGGGCATGGTAAGGGGCCTCCTGCTCAAAGCCTGGCTGCTCACTGGCCTGGATCCAAGTCTCTTCCTCATGGCCAGTCTTCTCAAGCCACCCGTTGGGGCACTGGTCCCAGGGCTAATGCTCACCAGGCCTGGCAGCCACCTGCAAAGGGACCACTGCCCCACAGGCCAGCAGCCCAGGGAGTGAGGCAGCCACTGGCTGAGCCGAGGGAAAGGGAAGAGCTGGGGAGGGGAGGGTGGTGAGGAGGGTCTGGGGAAGAAGACTTGGGGGCTGGGAGGGGGAGTCCCCCTCTCCTCCCTGGAGCCCTGGCTCCCCAGCTGGCCCTCTTCTGCTCTGGCTGGCTCGGCTGCCCCCAGCTCCAGTGTCCTACCCTCTCCTCGTCCAAGGCTGGTCCTGGACAGGCAGGCGAGGTAGCTGGGGTGCAGGGGAGCAGGCACTGCCCCATGGCCATGGTGCTGCCCTCTGTGCTGGGCGCTGGCCGGGACAGAAACAGCTCCCTCCCGGGCACAGGTCAGCTGCAGCAGGTCCCCAGGAGCCCTGGCAGGGAGGTCCAGGGTGAAGCCATGCCACCTGTGGGAAATGAGGGATCCCCTCAAGAGGGTGTGAGCCAGTGGGGGGCAGCCAGGCCCAAGGAGGCTGTGGGCTGCCTTTGAAATGGAGCGGAAGCTGGGGCAGCCCCTCTCTAGGGCCAGCTGTGGGACTCAGTGGGTGGAGCAGGTAGGAGGAGAAAGAAAGTGGGGTCTCTCCTGTGTCTTGGAATGGTTAGGATGGCTGCGGGGCCCTGGGGAAGAGGCCTTTCTCACATGTGCATCTGGACAAAGAAGGAGGTTCAAGGAGCTTGAGTATCCCAATCTGGAGGATGGGGACATGGGGGCTCCGCATTTACCTGGCACTGGGGTCCCCTCATACACTGAGACTCAGGGCTCCTGTGTTCCAGCCCCTGCCGTTAGAAACTGAGCACTAAGTGGGCCCTCTCTCTGCCTCTGTACCTGTCCTTACAACACCAGAGCTGGGAGTTTCTTTTCTTCAGACGACCCTGGGCCCTGACCAGAAGAGCTTGGACCACAGCAAGGAGCCCTGGGCAGGCCTGTGCTCCCAGGACGAGAGCTGTCCATCCCAGGCTCAGGGAAGGGCTGGGACACCCATGCAAGGAGCTTCTGGCCAGGGGAGCGAGGCTCCCAAGGGGCCAAGTTCAGGCACAGCTTCGGTGCACCTTCCTGGAGCAGAGGCGGGGAGGCCCCTGTGGCCCCCGACTGTGGGCCCTGATGCCCGACCTTGTCCCCTCACTGGGGCTCTGGCTGGGCAGGCCCGGGCCTGGGCTGGAGAGCTATAGTGGGGTGAATGGTAGCCCCCCAAAAGATACGTCCAGGTCCTTACACCCAGGCGCTGGTGAACATGACCTTATATGGAAAAGGGGTGTTTGCAGACGTAACTGAATTAAGGATGTTGAGATGGCAGCATCCTAGATTATCTAGGTGGGCCCTACATCCCGTGGCAGGTGTCCTGGTAAGGGACAGAAGAGAGAGACACAGAGGAAGAGGCCACACGCAGAGGGAGGTGGAGACTGGAGCAATGCAGCCATGGCCAAGCAACACGGGAGCCCCTGAAGCTGGAAGAGGCAGGAAGGACCCTCTCCTAGAGCCTTCGGAGGAAGCAAGGCCCCGCCAACACCTCAATTTTGGACTCTGGCCCCCAGAATCAAGAGAATAAGTTCCTGCTGTTTTAAGCCACCTGTTTGTGGTCACTTGCCATGGCAGCCCCAGGACGCTTGTTCACACACACGAGGGAATGGGCTGAGCCCGGAGTCCTTCTGGGCCAGTTGAGGTAGGGGCTGCTGTGTAGCCACATCATCTGGGACCTGGCAGGGGCTGGGGCAACCTTGGGAAGGCAGCTTCCTTTGGCCTTGGGCCATCCCCAGAGAGCAACCAGCCAACCTTCACAGGAGCTGGGCAGTGAAAGCCTCAGGCCGGGGGCTCTGGGCATGCACCCCACACCCACTGCAGGAGGGTGCTGTGTGCCGAGCATGCAGGTCCCACACAAGCCTGGAACTGGGGGACCGGGGGGCACCGTGGGCAGGATTGTGTGTGCCCGCTTGCACTGCCCACACTGGGGGTGGTAGCTTTGCTGTGGTCAGTCTGGAGCACCCCGGACCTAAGGCAGAATGAAGGAGATGTTGATAAGCCCACAATTATATCGGGAAATCAGTCCCCCTTCTAGAATTTTTTCAGTTTTTTATGATGAAGAATTACAAGAGAGGTATCCTCATCTGCATTAGGCAGGGACAGGGCCTCCCGGACAGCACACCCAGATTCCAACCTTCAGCCAGGTCAGGAGGCTGGCCCGCCCAGCCTGAGGGCTCAGTCCGAGGTCCCCCACAGCCCAGGTTGAAGCCAGTGTGGGTGAGAGGTGTTTACAAGGGCCTCATGCTGGAAGCAGTGTCCTGGGGAGGGGACAGGCATTTGCCGCATGGGGAGGCAGGGAGGGGAGGCAGGGTCGTGAGCAGAAGAGATGGAATGTGTGTCAGCACAGTGCAAAGGTCCTCGGGGCTGGAGCTGGGCGGAGAGGGCAGTCGTCAGGAGCTTCAAGGGACCATTGAGAGGCCCAGGCAGCTACTGAGTCCTGGGCCGCTCTCCCCCACTGCCCACCCACTCCCTGTCCTGGGCTTCCAGCCAAGCCCCAGCCCTGAGAGCCCAGCCAGCCACCCACCGTCTTACAGGGACGCCCCAGGACGGCCTGCCCCCGTCCTCCTGCCCAGACCCACCTCCCTCGCAGGGCTCCCTCATGTGCCACCCACCTCCAGCACCCAAGCCACACACTAAGCACTGGGCCTTGCTTCCCTGCCCCTGGCATGTCTACCAGGGTTCCAGGTGAAATCACTTCTTCAAGCCCGTCAGCTCCCTGTAGCACACACACACGCAGGCTGCTCGGAGGGGTTCTCGAAAGCTCTGGCGCTTCATCCTCCAGCAACCCCCTCTGGCAAAATGGTTTTGCTTTCTTCGGCTATTCTATACCCAGACTCAGGAAAAGAAAGGGCAGCTTGCATCCCCTCTGCCCCTCACCAGGAGTGAACATTCTCACCCACTGGGAAACTCCAACATAATTGAGGCACAGATGGGGCTGGAGATTTTCGTAAGAAACTTGTAACTCCATGAAGAGATATTTGGTGAATTGCTTATTCTACATCTGAGACAGACCCGGATTTAACAAGCGATGGTGTTCATAGTTGACACTGAAACCAGCTTTTCCTAACTATGCACCCCAACGTAGTCCCTAACGATTTGTTGTGTTAACGGAGAGCTCACCTTTCGGGGAAGGCATGCTATAGTGCGCACCACACGTGTTTGCGGAGTGAGTGAATGAGCCCACTCACCTGGTTTCTGGGGATAGTTACTGGGATGGTAGCTGAGGATCCAGGAGGAAGTGACCCATCTTTGACGAGTCGCTCACAAAATCCACAGGTAGGGCAGGGCCAGGGAAAGCTCTGCGAGGGCAGGCCAGCTAGCTGCCTTCGGAAACAGGAGTTCACCAGAGGGCCGGGGGCAGAAAGTCATAGCAGGCAAGGGAACCGCATGGGGCATGGAAATTCCTGCCCTACTCAGCGACCTAGAAAGAATGTCTGTATTCCTGCAGTGCACTGTGCCCCGAGTGTGTGCATGTGCGTGCACATGTGCACCCAGTGTGTGGATATTAGGGGTAAAATGAGACTGGAGACGTGGAAGAGCCTGGATGTGCACTGCCACGTGGCTCACGCTGCAGAGGAGGCCGCTGCGAGGAGGGAGATGACAGAGGGGCGGCCTCCTGTTCAGGAGCCTGAAGCTGCTTTCCGAATGCCAACTGTGCTCCTGGAGTCCCTGGGGTGGAGGAGCACTTACTCACTGGCTCACGCACACATGCACTCACACAAACACACACACACACACACACACACACACACACACACACAGAGGCCTCGTCCACTGGCACAGCCCTCCCTGGGCCCTCACACAGCCTCCTGCCTGCAGTCACACGGCACACACTTCCACCACCCAGGGCGTGTTCACACACGCCGCCTCACCTGCCTGACGCACACACGCACGCACAGAGCTCAGGGCCTGGGCTGAGTGGAAAGCAGGCACAATGGCCCTTTGAGGTATCACTCAATGTCGCCTCTCACTCCTGGACCCCATTCTAGCTGGCAGCTGACCCCTTCCCTGGCCTCTTACACTGGCTCCTGGCCCTTTGTACCCTCCCAGGGGTGGGTGAGAGGAGGCCAGGCAGGGCAGGGTGGGCCCAGCTTCCTCTCTTGCCTGCATTGGTGATCAAGTAATTTTCATGCGTACTAGAAAGGCAGAGGCCAGTGTGTGTCTGTGTGTGCATGTGTGTGTGTTGGGGAGTGGTGTGTGTGTGTTTATGCATGTGTGGATGTGGCTGTGGTGTGAATGCACATGTGTGATGTATGTATGTGTGTGTGTAGCCCACCCCTCACCTAGCCCTTCAGGGGGTTCCTCTGGGCCCATCTCCCTTTCCCTGAGACCTTCTTCTGTCACCCACTCTACCCAACACCCTACCCAACAACAGCAGGACGCCACTCTTTCCAAGTGCCCATGGGACACATCCCAACATAGACCATATTCCAGCCAAACAGCAACAAATTAAAAAGAACTGAAATCATACAGAGTGTTCTCTGACCACAATAGAATCAAACTAGAGATGGATAACAGAAGGTAACAGAAAAGTTTCCACATACCGCGAAACTAAACAACATCTAAATAACCCACATATCAAAGAGGAAGTCTGAAGGAAAAACTTCTTAAATACACTGAAATAGATTAGAATAAAACTATAACGTAGCAAGGTTGTGGGATGCAGCTAAAGCAGTGTTGGAAGGAATATTTATAGCACAAAAAGAAAGCCCATTTCTCTCCCTAAAAAGGAATCAATTTCTCAGAGGCAGGCTGGTGCATGGGAGAGGGCTGGCATGTTGCCTGACTCACTCAGTCAACAGTGTCTGCTCAGGCCCAAGGTTTGACTAATGTACACTTTAAAAGAACATTAAAACCTGACTACATCAAGAAGCTGGGAGACTGCAGAGCTCCTGTGTTCCAGTGCATCTACATTTAAAATCCGAACAGTCGAATTGAGCTCTGGGTCTACCTCAAACTGACTGGATTAGTCTGAGCAAGTCATTCAAATGTTCAGAAGCTTACTTTCCTCATCTGTGAAATGCTAAGACCATCTACCTCATAAGGATCTTTTAGAATTAAATGACCTAACATGTAAGAGAGCATTTTGAAAATACTAAAGGTCTGTTAGTTTTCTAGAGCTGCTATAACAAAATACCATATGTAGCGTGGCTTAAAACGACCTTTACCCTTCCCCAGTTCCGGAGGCTTATAGGTCTCTGCCACATGGGGCTCTCTCTGTGCATGTCTGCGTCCACACTCCCCCTTTTCACTCATATGCATTAGGGCCACCCTACTCCAGGGTGACCTCATCTCAACTCATTACATGCAAAGACCCTGTTTCCAAATACAGTCACACTCCCAGGTGCTGGAAGTTTGGACATCAACATTGGATTTGCAGGGGAGGCACACAATTCAACCCTAATGAGCTCTCTACCAATGTTCTGTTAGAGAATTTCAATCTTTTTTATTATGGTGCCTCATTGGCTGCAGCTACGTACATATACATATGCAGCATCAGCTACATACATCCCAACCGTGGCTGCTCCTGGCCAGTCTGCCTGGATGGCTGGAGAGGCGTGCTGCTGTCCCTGTGAAGGTGTGTGCATACCCACGTGAGCGCACGCTGTGGTTGCTGGCTCCAGTTCTGTGTGCGCACGGCAAGCCCAGGCCCCCAGACAGGGCCTGTGTGTGCACGGCAAGCTCAGGCCCCCATCCAGCCCTGTCCCACCCAGGCCCCTGCAGCCCTGGGAGTCTGCCCAGCTCTCAGTGCACATCTTTGGGGATGTCCAATGGGATTCTGTGCCGTCGCCGGGGTGCCCAGTCCCTCTCAGAGGCGTGTTCTGCCTATCTCCCTCCTCCCAGATGACAAGCACTCACCCGACACTTTGGTTTCCTCAGTAACCAAGGCCTGCAGCTGACTGGTCACGGAACCTGAGGCAGAGGTGTCCCAGAGACCACCAATGTGATGACATGGCAGCTGGTCCTCCTCCTGCCCCTGCCCCCTTTCCTCCTCCAGCGTACACCCAGCCAGCACCTGTGAGGTGGCCAGCCAGTCTTGAGCCAGGCCAGCTGAGGGACACAAGGGGAGGCCTGTGGCCAGCCGAGCCTTGGCAAGCACATGCTCGGCTCTCTGAGACAGCTCACAGCCGCCTGGAGTGCCATGAGGCCACGAAGGGTGCTGGGGCACCTGCCGAAGGGGGCAGAAGGTGAGAGCACTGAGATTGGGGAGGGCAAGGCTGGGGCTGGGCCAGGAAGGCCAGAGGGGTCTCCGAGGGCAGTTTAGGGGGCGTTCTGGGAAGGGGAATGGCCGAAACAAAGGCTAGGATGGGGGAAGCAGCAGAGACCCGGTGTGCTGCCTGGAACAGAAGTGGGGACAGGTGGGCAGGTGAGGGGCTTTGGGAGAGGAGCTGGGGGAGCCTTGGGGTGCACCAGAGCAGAGGAGGAGGGGATTCGAAGGCAGGCATCTGGCTCCCCCTCAGGAATTCGGAGTCCTCACCTGGAGGCAGGACAAGGCCACATGATGATGCCAAGAGTGTGCAGGAGTGGGAGGACTCCCGGGCAGGGGCAGGTGACCAGACAGCTGCCAGCCAGGGCTGGAATAGTGGGATGTGCCTCAAGTGCCACCTGTGGGAGGGGTCTCCTGGAGGCAGGCCCAGTTCTCAGTCCTCTGTGGACCCTGACAGCCTGGCCAGGCACAGAGCAGGGTGGGATTAGCAGCTGGCAGAGATGGACACGGTTCCCTCAAGAGACATGTGTGGTGCACCCGCGGCAGTCAGGCCCGATGCCAGGTGTGCTGGGGCACAGAGACATCCGCAGCGTCCGTGCCCTCGCCAGCTAGCCAGGTGCAGAGGAGGCAGACAGGGAAGCCCCGACAACACAAGGGAGGGAAGCAGGGTGACACCTGAGGGACTTGCCCCAGTGCTCTGGGGCTGAATGGCGGGAGGGGAGGGCACTGCCAGTAGGGACACCCCATGTCCCAGGGCACTGAGCCAAGCAGCAACATGGTGAGGGAGGGCAAGGCCCATGCCCAGCACAGTGCCCAGGAGGTGCCTGGAGGGAGTGGGGATCCTGCAGGGGGTTCCAAGTCTCCCCCTCAGCCTGCCCCATAGCCCATGGGGGTCCAGCCCAGTCCTCCTCTGGGCCTCCCTCCCTGCCCCATGTGCTCAGGACAAAGGCCCACTGAGGCTGAGAGCTGGGGAAGGGGACAGCAGGCAGTGGGAGGGGGATAGCTGCCAAAGGCTCCCCACAAGGAAGGTGCTGGGAGAGCATGGCTGGAACTGGGGACCGGGACCCAGAGGATTCACTCACCCCCTACACCCTCCGCTGGGGGATATCCCGAGCCTGCCCCTCCTGTGATTGTGCTGGAGTGCTGCTTCCCCCTCCAGGAAAGGGTGAGGGGCACAGGGAGCCAGCTGGCGGCCCCACCCCAGAGCCAGGCTGGGTGCAAAGCCCTACAGATAGATGCTTACGTGACATGGCCCCTCTCCTCCAAATGTTCTGTCTGCTCCAAGACGCAGCTCCACAGCCAAGGGCTGCAGTGGCCTAGGGCTGGCAGGACACAATCATCCTGTGTTGGGTGGCCCCAGCAAAGGGAAGACAGCGTGCATGGTGCAGTGCAGATGCACATATGGTAAGAGGACACAGGCACAGCAGCGAAGATTTGAGTGAATGTATTTTGCGCATGGGATGGATGTGAATCTTGTGGGAAGCAGAGGGAGGACTATAGTAGCCTCAGAATGTGACCTTATTTAGAATAAGTCAAAGGGACAGGAAATGTCCTGGTGCATTCTGGGAACTGTAATCAGTGAGCTGGGGCCAGCACGTGGGCTTGGAGGGAAGGGAGAGGGGCCAGAGGGGGACAGGAGGATCACTCTGGCCTGTGAGCTGGACTTTGTCCTCTAGGCAGTGAGGGCCGCTGAAGGGTGGGGAGGGGAGGGATAGCTACTTCATCTGCTTAGGGACAACTACCCTGGCCTTGGTGTGGAGGAGGGGTGAGAGGACAAGGCCTGGGCAGGGACCTAGGGGGTGCATTTGCAAGCTCATGGGGTGGTAAAACCACCAGAACCTGCAATGTGAGGGGTGATGGAGAGAAAGGAGCTGAGGGCAGTCCCTAAGTATGGAGTGCGGAGGGAAGACAGTGAGCTCACTTTTGGATACAGTGCATCTGAAGTGCCACGGGGCATCCAGGTGGCAATGGCCACAGGCAGTTGGAGTTATGGGTATGGCTCTGAGACACTGATGTCACAGTCATCACCCAGGAGAGGAGCTGAGGTCATCCAGTGGGACGTATGGAGAGAGATGAGAAGGGGCACAAAGCCTGGGATGAATGGCCAGAGTGGAGGGAAGGAAACCAGGAGTGTGGTGAGTGCAGAGCAGGGAGATGGGACCCAAGTGAGGCAGCATCCAGAGATGACTCGGTGAGGAAAGGCGAGACGGGAGCATGTTGGGAAACGTGGCAGGTATCGTAGGAAAGAGTCGCAGGTGCAGACAGGGTCGCAGGTACAAGTGGAGAGGCCAACTCTGGACCCACTGAGCCTGGGCTCCAGGTAGCCAGGACTACAACCACTGAGATGCTCCACAGTGTGGGTGGCAAAAGCCGGCTCCAGCCCGGCCCCTCCGGGACCTCCTGCCACTCCCTGGTCAGAGTGATCGGCCAGTGCTGGCCCTGAGCCAGCAGCCAGGGGTAGGAGGAGGAAGGAACTTGAAGGCCTTGGAGTTTGACAGGAGGGTAGAGTCACATCTGGAAGCCACCACATTGAGAAGCCAGTGATGCCAACTGGCCTGGGGAGGGAGAAAGCCAGTCCAAGGGGGCCCTCTGCTCTGAAGGCACAGGGCGGCACAGAAGGGTTTCCAGATGCTCAGGAGGCATTTGGAGAGCCATTCAGGGATGTGAGGATGGAAGGACTCACAGACTCGAGGTTGGTGACTGGAGGGTGGGGGCTGTGGGGGAGGGGCAGGCTTGGCTAAGGAGGAGAGGATAAGGGCACTACAAGTCCCCCCTTCCTGAGCACCACCTCTGGATACTCCTCTCCCTTGCAGCCTGCAGAGCCTGCCCAGGCACATGGTGGCTAGATGGGCTGTCACCAAAAGAGGAGCACATGGGATCTGCGTCCGGGACACAGTGAGTGTGAGAAGCGGGTGTTGTGGGCCAGTGTGAGCGCTTGTCGATGGCGTGGGTAGAGAAGTGTCCCCGGGGCGGACGTGAGGGCAATGTCAGCAAGACGGCGGAATATGAGGTCCCAACGCTCAGTCCTCCCGCAATGATGACAAAAACAATGAACCAACAACTACATACTGACATAAACAGGACATCAGTGGGCTAAGGACATCCAGGTCCTATTCCTCCGGGTCTGTGAGCAAAATAAGAAGGGCCAGGTAGCTATGAGAACACGAAAGACCCTTTGGAGGGCAAGCAGAGGGTCCTGGCCGGAGCAGCCTCCTCAAGGATCTGAGCCTTTCCTGTGGCAGGGGCTGGGCCAAGGGGGATGGCCTCCGAGTGTGCGGGCAGAGGTGCTGGCCCACCGACAGCCCCGCAGCCCAGGGAGCTCACCAGGGCCAAGAGCCTCCATGTTGGAGCCCCAAGTGTCGTCGCACATGTGCGCAGCAGGGGTGTGCCAAGCTCCTAAAGACACCTCCACTGGAGCACGATTTAGACTGGGAGAGGTGGGCACAGCAGCCACAGAGCAGGGATGGGGAGCAGGGAACAGGGTCCTCCTCAGATATCTGTAGCGCCTCCCTCTGTCTGGGTCAGCACCAGAGTGATAGCAAAAAGGTGGCCGTTCTGTAGCTTCTGCTTGGATCCCTCTAGGGTCGTGGCCCTCATTCATCCAGGCAGCCAGTCCCAAGCTGGATGCTCTGATGAGTGGGAAGTCCTCCTAGGTTTATAGCCTTGGGGGTCCCATCCTGGACCCCCTGCTGGCCCCTCTGAGGCTACGAAGAACAGCAGCTCAGGCCACAGTCGCCTTTCGGAGGCCCTGGTGCTCACGGCTCTGGCCAGCTCTCCAAGGGCGTGTCTCAACGACTGAACCCTATGTCACCCCGATGGTCCCATCCCATGCCAGCCGCAGTAGCTCTCCCTGCAGCTCAGCATGCAGAGAAGAACAAGTCTCAGGCCACTGCTCCAGGTGGTGACAGCAGAGTGCCCAGGACTGACTGACTAACTCCCAAAGCCTCTGTGAGAATGAAATGACAGTGGGCACATAGTGGATGGCGATGGAAGGGAGACAGCTCTGAAGACAATTACCCCGTTATCTGCAGGCAGGACAGTAAGACCCCGTGAAAGGCTGTGTGTCTGGCCCCAAGTGGGGGCCTTGGCTGACCCCTTTGCACCTACGTGGATGCGATTGATCCCTGGGCATCACTGCCACTCCATCTTCCCTTCCCCCTCCTCCCCGGCCTCCTTTCTGCCCAGGAGCTGGCCCCGAGGGGCGGGCGGGTCACGTGGCCGCATCTGCACTGTTCTCCTCACCCGCTCTAGGGATGCAAATCAGCTAGCAATGTGGGAAGCAGGTACTGAGGGGTAATAGCTACTCTCTAAATTTAGACAGGAACGTCCCCATGGAGTTGGCAGGAATATCCCGAGCTTTCCTTGTGGCAAGCTGCTCAGACAGGAAATTGGGGGGCAGTGAGAGCCTGGGGTGGGGGCCATGAGGCTAGGAGAGGTGACAGAGAAGGCCCTTGTCCAGGCTGGGGTATGCGTGCTTTGGAGCCACAGCCTGGGACTCCAACCTAGCGGGAGTGGCCCACTCTTAAGGGCAGCACAGGCCTCTCTGCAAGTGGGTTCTGTCGATTCCGATTGCATTCACAGCTCTCTGGAGCCCTGCAACTCGGAGGAGAAGGAAGCTGCCTCTTTCCTTGCTCTGGCCTGGCAGGTGGGTTTACTGGGATGCATGTCCCTGCCCCCAAGCCTATGAAGAGAAAGACCCAAGGATCTGAGGATAGAGGCAAGTCCCCTCTATGGAAGCTGCAGATTCGTTGGTGGCGGGTGTCACTCTGGCCCTGGCTCCTTACCTGCTAGTTTGGGGACCCTGAGAGCATCGCCTCTCTGTACCTCAGCTTCCCCATTCATAAGGTTTGTCTGGAGCTGCCGGGAGGGCTTGGTGAGAGCACAGGGCACCCAGTGTGCCAGCAGCAAACGGTGCTGCCCGTCCTCATGGTCACGGTGCTGGTGCCAGCACCAGGAATGAGGAAACCCACATCTGTACCCAGAGCCACTGTTCTCACTATCCAAGGGTCCTGCACGCAAGGAAGCGGGTCCTGAAGCTTGTGAGCTGTCAATTGGAAACTTCAGAGACATCAGTGCTTCACAGGGCAGCCAGGGTGGGGGGTGCATGACAATGGGGTGGCAGGGCCCCACCCTGAGTCTCCCTCCTGGAGGCCACACAGCATAGTCAGCTCTGACTCCTTGCCTGGAAGGAGACTCCTGGCACACACACAGCTCTGGTTCTGGCTCCCGCTTTGCCACTGATGGCTGCAGAGCCTTGGGCAAGTGGCAGTGGTGGGTAAGAGAGGTGCTAGGTGCCCCCTGACTGCAGAGCAGCAAGTGGCTCAGGCAGCCTGACGGGTGGGCCTTCCAGTGCTGCGGGCAGGGGGAGCCAAAAGGCAGGACAGTTGGGGTGCTCAGTGCTGTGACAGAGGGGGCAGAGGCCCCCAAGGAACATTGTGAGAGAAGCTCACAGCTTCTCCACCCCACAGACATCTGAGCCAGGGCAAGAGGTGGCAGTGAGCCCCCGGCTGCCTGCTCCTTATATGAGACGGCCTGACTGGAGGGGCACATTCCTGGGGAGGGAGGGACACAGAGATGTGGCCAGAAAGGCAGGTGGGCCACTCACAGAGGCCTTACTCCTGGGCCAGGCAGAGCAATGGAGGGGGGCCCACTGCAGAGCAGCTGAAGGGTCCGTGCACACCCTCCCTCGGGTGCTCCCAAACTCCCCAGCCCCATCCTGTCACCCTCCTCTCCCCCGGCCTCACTCATCTGCTCCCTCCCGTTCCACGTGCCTCCCTTTGCCTGTCCAGCCAGTGGGCATCGGCGGCCAGCTCTCCGGTGACAGGATTATATCATCTGTAACGTACATCCAGACACTCGCACTGCCTTTCAGTAGGACAAGACAAGGAAAGGGAGCCTGTGCCACTGGCCAGAGGGGCTTGAACCTGAACCTGAGCCCTCCTGGAATGGGGGTGCTAATGGCTCTCGAGATCCTGGTCCCCTGAAATCAATCACGGCACAGGCTGACTCTCTCTGCCCTGCCCTCCCCTCCTTTCTCTCTGGCCACCCTCCAGCCCGTCCGGTGCTCACACCCCGGGGGCTCAGCGGCTGGTCCGGCCTGCCTTTGACTGGCCTGCAAGTGCAGATTTGGGAGCTGCCACAGGGCCATTTTGTTTAAAATCTCTCTGGCATAGTCCTGTTAGGAGCTGCTGCGGGCAGGCAGGGTGCTTCTGAACAGGGTCTAGAATGTGCTCTGGAAGGCATGGCAACTGGAAGCAAGACGCATCTAGAAGATGCTGGCTGGAGCACTTCAGATCTGGGAGGGATGCAGAGGGAGGAGCTGGAGCATCAACGGCCGGGGGTGGTTGTCATGTGAGCAGATGGCTTCAGTGGCAGATATTGCTCTCTGTAGGACCCAGTGGCTACCCAGAAAAGTCTTGGGTGTGCATGCACCCAAGTGCCAAGCCCCCAGATGTGAGCAGGATTCCTGTGCAGGGGACAGGCTCCAAGTGGGGTGAGATGAGCAGGAGGAGGGCGAATTTGTCCAGCGACGAAATGGTGCCAGCAGAGCCCCTGGGCAGACAGGAACCTTCGTAGCCTACCAGCTTGGGGACCCTGGGCAAAGCCCTGGGGAGGGTACCAGGCTTATGGCAGGATTGTGCCAACCCCTGGGCCAGGTATGAGGCTTCAGCTTCCCATGGCCTCTCTCCCAAACCTCACTGGCCTGGAGAATGTCCCAGAATCCCAATCTGAAAAAAAGTGCCCCTTAACAGGTACTGATGCCCTTAGCCAAAGGCCCACTACGTGAGAGTGGCAGAGCTGGGCCAGCCAACACTGGCACTGCCAGGCTGAAGGCCTCTCCACTTCCAGAAGAGCCCAGCTTCCTGGCCCCTGCACCTTGCCCGGGGCTGGCAGTTTGTGGGCAACTTTCAGGGTCTTTTGGAAGCACCTTTAGGGTTCAAGAGGGCAAGGGGTCTGGGTAAGAAACAAGATGGCCACTTCCAAAGGGCCATCCCCAAGGAGGGGAAGGGAGGGAGTGACCTGCTGGTGGCCTTGAGCTAGTGCTGAGTGCCTTGGGGTTCTGGGTGGAAAAGGTCATGGAATGGACTCAGAGGCAGGGGCACAGAGGAGAGAGTGAGGGCCGGGGCTGGCCAGCCACCTCCCCCTGCGGTTTCTGTCAGAAGCAGACAGAACCTGGGCAGGTGGACCGGGCTGCTTCAGAGAAGCAGGCCCAGCTGTACCCACCTTCCTCTGACTCGAATTCGCACTCAAGTCTCCTTCAAGAAGTTTTTGCATTTTATTCCCCAGCCCCTGGGAATGAGGAGGGAGGCCCTCTCTCCAAAGGCCCAGCAAGCCTGTGCCTTAAAATCCCCAGGGCATCTTTGGACAGGACATCTCTGGTCATTTGCTTTTTTCTCTCCAGCAATGGGTGGGTCTTGTTGCCTGGAGAGCAAAGATTGTGGGAGTGCTGGGGTGGGAGCTTTGCAGGGGTGGGGGGCAGCATTATTCAAATGTTTCTCCCCCATCCTTTCAGCCCTGAGTCACTAAAGCACAGGATGGTGGGAGGGGGATGATTATCCAACCTTTCTAGAAACTCTTCTGAGTCAGATCACCGAGCCTTTGCCAGGGTCAGCTGAGTGCTCCAGCCATGGACACAGCTGCCATACTTCCTCCCCAAACAGGAGGACCACCCAGGGGGTGAAAGCCAACCCCATCTTTTTAGGGCACAGTCGATTTCTTAGAAAAGGTCTCATAACTTCGGAACAACTGGCAGTGCAGACTGTCCAACATGGGGCCAGTGGCAGGAAACCCGCACGCAGTTTCATTTGCTGGCCTCTGTGGGTTTGTCTTGGAGGGTCCAAGCTCCAGTCCTGAGCAGTTCAGCACCCTGATGCTGAAGAAGTGGCCCCCAGTTGGTGTCATCCACAAGGCAGACCCGAAAGGCCAGAGCAGGGAAAGGGCTGCAGAGCCCGTGGCTTCCACCTGGGAGCACTGAGCTGAGGCTGAGGCTGGAAAGGCAAAGAGGACAGGGCAGGCGGGCATGCCAGGCTGGCAGCGGCAGGACCCTCCCCAGCTCACAAATCATGGCTTGAAACTGCAGCAGAGCCAGGAGGGCCCACTTCTCTCCCCAAATGTACAGCCCAGGAGATTGAGGCCAGAGATGGGACAGCGACTTGGGCTTCAGAGGCAAAGCTGCTGCCCTCCTCCCTTCTCCAGGGGTAATGACTCAGGGCGATGCAGTGCTGCCGCAGACACAGCCAGACGGCCAGGCCTGCCTTGGCTGCGCCATCCATGGAGCTGCTGCTGGCATCCCAGCCCTGCATGGCCCCACTGTACTCTGTTCTCCCTGGGCCAAGAAGCCAGCCCTTCACAGCCCATGGCCTCTGGCTCTCAGCATCTCCCCACTAGAGGCGCGGGCCTGGCTGTTCACTTTTGGCCTGGGAGCCCCAGAAAGACAGGGCCCGTGCTTCTGCGGACTCCCTGCCTCCCCTCCCCCACAGCAGTGAGCCAGGCCCTGCCCTGTGGGCTTCTGTCCTCACACTGGCCAAGGCTCTAGGCTTCTGAACTCAGCCAGCCTGAGCCCAGTCCGGCTCTGCCACCATATTATTATGCAACCACTGCCTCAGTTTCCTTAGCTGTAGCATGGGAATGATGGCCTCTGACTTCCAGAACTGGTGTAAGGATAAAATGAGGTCCTTGACAGGAATGCTTGTGACCTTTGATACAGAGGAAAGGAAACGGGACCTGGTAACAACACCCCCTCTCCACTCGCTCGCTTCCAGCCCTTCACCCAACTTCCTGGCTCCATCCCTTCCAGACACTGAGGCTCAAATGCTGTTACTATTAGCCAGAATCTGACACAAGAGAATGAGAGGAGACAGTGGGTGGGGAGGGACTTGGGGGAGTGGGGGCACTTGCAGCGCTGTCAGTTGGACCTTATACTGTCACCAATGTGGGAGCGAAAGGTGGCCCTGGAGGCCAAGCTGTGCTCAGTCCGTGATGGACCCCTTCGCTGGGGTGCCAGTGTAGACTCTGTGGTGCAACTCCCACTCCCAGACCCAGCCTAGGTCACGTCCTCCCACCCCACTCCCGTGCCCCAAGCTCGGAAGCCCCCACGCAGCAGCGCTGTTGGAGGCCGGGCGCCGCAGGGCACGTCGGGCAGGACAGCGGAGAGGGCAGAGGCTTGCAGGTGGGGAGAAGGCGGGCGGGGACGTGGGAGGTGGGGGGAGACTCTGAGCAGGCCGCGGCCCCTCCCCGCTCCCTCCCTGCGCGCCGCGGGCGACATTGCCCCTCCTGGGCAGGGGGCGGAGAAGACTGGAGGGGAGAAGGCGGCGGCAGAGGCGGAGGAGGCGGTGGCGGAGGCGGGATTTGGAGTTTCCCTCCGCAGCGGCGGCGGCGGCGGCGGCCCCTCGGCTCCAGGCGAGGCCGCCGCCCGGGGCTCCGGTGGCATTCGGCGGCGGCGGTGGCGCTTCCCGCCGCCCGAGCTTCGGAAACTTCCCGGCCGCGACTCACGGAGCCAGCGCAGGAAGCCGAGTGGAGGAGGTGAGCAAAGCACGCGGCGCCCCAGGGCCCCCACCCCACCCCACCCCCACCAGGCCTGGCCGCCCCCCGACGTGCACTCCTCCACTCTGTGCCCCCAAGTCCTACCAACGCTCACCCCACGAGGCCAACGCACAAGCCCCTGCAAGACCCATTCGGTCCTGCCACGGCACACCCCCGCACCCCGCCCGTACACCTCCCGTGTCCCCTGCCACTTACACGGGCTGCACACTCGCGCGCGCACAAACCACGCACCACGGACCCTGTAGTGCACACACTAGCAGCCCCTGACCCATCACTCACGACTGTCCCCAACTCAAGCTAACACCCATCCCAGACCCTGCCACGCCCCAGTACACACCCAAGCGCGCACACACGCTTCCAACACATCCCTGCTATACCTGCACTAACATAGCTCCCCCCACGAGGCCCCCACCACCTCACACTCTCCCTATGCCCATTACAGACACCCCACCCACGTTCCCAGCCCAGACACTGCAGTCCACCCACCCCAGAGCGAAGTCCCAACACAAACCCACACGCCAGCGGCTGACACTCCCCACTCCCCAGGCACACACCTCCAGCATCGCCAACACCACTCTCATACGCCCCAGCATGCTCTCACACCTGCTGGATCGCACACTCCCCAGCATCCTGCCCCGCCCCCATCGCAAATCGCCTTCCACACCCCCAGCCATCCCTGAGTCCCTCCCACTACTCCCCCCACCAACACCTGGCACGCGGGCTCTAGAGGCTGCAGCATTTGGTGGCATCCCTGCCAGGCACCTCTGGCTCTCCTTTGGCAGCGGCTCACCAGCCAGGGTCCCCAGGTGCCTACCTAAACAGACCTTGAGACTCCCTAGCGACTGACTTGGCCTCTTCCCTAAGGGATAAAGAAGGCAGTTAGGGCCCAAGGTAGGGTACTTAGATGGGGTGGCGAGAAGCCGCGGGGAGGGGGCGGGGAGGAGTCGGGGAGGAGGCAGACAGAGGCGCTGAAATGGAGGCGGCCCAGGTGGGACCAAAGGGGCGCCAGTGCCTGGCATGCACATAGTAGGTCGGTTCCTTGAGGGCTGGGGTCCCCGTGCACTGTGTGCTTGTCTGCTTGTGTGTTGGGGGGAGGGCTGTGTGTGCACGTGTGCTTGTGCGTGTCTGGAGGTGGGGGAGGAGTGTGTGCTCGGCAGAAGGAAAAAGCAGGAGCAGCACGCTCCTGGGCTCCCTCAGGCAACAATTGGTTTCATTCATTCATGCCTTCTTTGTTAACGAGCATTTCTTCCGTGAGCGCCCGGCGCGTGCCAGGCCCTGCACTGGGGGTTGGGGCCAGCTTGGGGCCGGGCACACACCCGTTCCTGCCTTGGAGGAACTCCCAGTCCCGCGAGGAGACCGACCAGGAAAAGCAGAAAGCCATCCCCAGCGGAAAGTGGATTTGGTAGAAGACACTGGATTTGGCAGGAACGCAGTCGCTGGGAGTTATGCTCCTGGCCATGTGACCGGGCCGCGACAGCCGAAATCCTGCCACTCGGGCCCGGCGGGAACGGTGCATTTCGGGGGAGAAGGCAGGGCGCCGCGCTCGGGAGGCTCCCGGGACCAGAGGGCGCACCCGGCGCGCGCGGGGCCTGTGGGCGGCGACGTCCCCTAGGCCTCCAGAGGGCGCTGGCCCAGCCGGGCGGAGGCCGGGGGCGCCCGGCGGGGGCGGGGGCGGGGGCGGTGGGCGCAGCGCCCACCCTGCGGCGAGCAGGGAGCGCGCGGCCTAGCTCCGCCCGCTGGAGGGGGCCAGGCGATGTCCCGGCGCGCGGCTCTGTGCCCCCAGCACGGAGCACAGCCCGCCCGGAGAGCGACCGCGGGGCGAGGCCAGCGCCCAGAGCAGGCGCTACAGGGGGCCTGAGTGGGTCAGGCCTGGCCAAGGTGGGTGGTTGGCTGCGCTCAGCCCTGCAGTGCGGAGATGGCAACAGGTTCCCGTTTGTCCTGTTGCTGGCGCTGCCGGTGCTGCAGGCGCTGAGCACTGAGCACTGACTTTCCAGATTGACCCTCATCCCCTACTCCCCAGCGCTCTCCCGGGTTGGAGGGCTTGCCAGAAGGGGTCTGGGTAAGGTGCAGGGTAGCCACCCTTCAGGCGTCGGGAGACGTGGATTGTGGGAACCTAGGCTTCCCCTTCCTTCACCATGGCGGAGGCTGCCCCTCTCTCTCCATCCTCCTCCCCAGCCCAGCTCCCCTCACCTCCTCCAGGGAGCCCTCTTCGGAGAGCAACCTGGGCACCTCAGGAGCTACTGTCTCCCTGGGTTGGTGATCCTCTTTCTCCAGGCACACTGCGCCCCCACGACAGGGCAGGTGGGATACAGTCTCTCCAGCTCCCTGCCTGCCACAGCCCTGTGCCACTCCCACTATCCACAGCCAGGCTGGCACATGGCAGAACCTCCATGGTGCCCTCAACCCCTGCCCACTCCAAGGTCCCACCCTGCAGACCCACAGCTGGTACCCACCTCTGCCACTGTGCAGCTGGGGTGTTAGAGACAGGAGAAGGCAGCAGACAGTTTCTGCTCCAGGAGTACACTGAGGAGAGTCGAACACAGAAGGGAGGCCCCCAGGCTGGCCCTGAGACTAGAAGGCTGCCTGGAGGAGGCTGCCTTGGAGGGCATGAAGAGTGAGTAGAATCTGGGCAGGTGGCCTGGGGTTGTGTCCACAGGGCAAGAAGGGAAGGAGGAGCATAGCCCAGGTGCCCACAGCCCCTGGTTGCAAGTGTTGGGATTCGATCTAGAGTCAGGGATGTGGTGGGGTGTGGCCAGAGATGAGCCCACTACCAAGGTCCTAGGTCCTAGGCCAGTCCACTGTGGGAGTGGAAAGGAGAAGAGCAAACTGGAGTCCCCTTAGAGGTGGCCTAGCTTTCTGTGACCTGCACTCTTCCCCTTACCATTACCTCACACACTCTCATCTCACTCTGTGGTTCATAAAAGGAGTCTTCTCAACAGACATGTGGACGAACTGGGCTTCGTTTCTCTAAATGCTGGACTTCTAGGTTGCTTTGCATTTTTCACTCCCCAGAAAAATGTTTTGTGGTGCCTACCCCTATGTGCATAGCTTTGCTTTCTTTTGCTTTACTTCCTTAGAGTAGATTCCCATAAGTTGCCAAAGGGTTGGATTGTTTTTTCCTAGCTCTTCATATCGCCAGATTAATTTCCAAAAGGGCCATACCAATATATAATGCTTCAGCAAAAGAACAGTGTGCTTTCACAGCAGCCTTGCCAGCACTGAGTGTTCTCATTTTGAGAAAATTTCACTAATGTAGTAGGTGAGATGTGTTACCTTGTTATTACTACCTTGTTTTTGAATTTGTTTTCCTTCCATGCCTGAGGTTGAACCTTCCCCCAAATATTTTTTACCCCGTTGCATTCCCTCTTTCATGCAGTATGCAGTCTTTTCAGGTTCCTTGCTTATTTATCTACCAGGTTCTTAACCTTTTGATTAATTTGTATGAGTTTTATCTTATCTGTCCTACATTTTCTTTCAACACTGTTATTTGCTTTTGCTGGGCTTTAAGTAGAGAAGGGATATTTAGCCTATTGGCTTTTTAGAAACCTCCCCCTGACCCTGTTTCATTGTCTCAGCACTTATCTCACCTGATAGCTTGTCCAGCCTCCTTGCTGATTGTTGATCTGTCCTGCTAGATCAACAGGACACTGGGCAAGCAGGGACCCTGTGTGTCCTGCCTGTTCCTTGCCCTGTGCCCACGGAGGCCAAGGAGGGAGGCCACTGGCCTTTATTGAATGAATGGCATTCTGGCACGGGGCAGACAGGGCAGGGTGGAGGGCAGGCTGACACAGACAGGCCTGGAGGCAGGGAGACTATTTGGAAGATGTGATGGTGACCTGGCCAGGAGCTCATGAGTGTGAGCACTCAGCCAGTGCAGGGGACAGGGGAGAGCGCAGATGTGGGGGATATTTAAGAAGAAACTACTTCCCTCCAGATTGATCTGTCTAGGGCATGTTAAGGGAAGGGGGCAGAGGGAGAAGGCAGGGGTGACTTGGAGCTCCTGGCTACCTTTGCCCAGGCCTGTGCAAATGAAGGAGTGGGGGTGCCCAGGAGCTGCCCTCTGCTGCCCTAGCCCTCCAGCCAGCCTTGGGTAGGGCTCTGGGCTGAAGGCAGCAGTAGGTTTCTGGTCCTGCCTCCTCCCCCGCTCCACGATTTCAGTGGCATCCCATGGTAGCCCAAGGTGGTGGCTATGATAAGCCCATTGTACAGACGGGGCCACTGAAGTCCAGGAAGGGGATAAGATGGTCTAGGATCACTGGGTGAGTTGGGTTGGAGGCAGCTTCTGGAGCAGGGGCCCAGGCTCTTGTCCTCACCCCTCCCCCTGACTCCAGGGCCCAGGCTGGCGCCGGCCAGGGGAACTGCAGCTGGTCCCCTGCTGGGCCCCTGACCTGCCCTTGGCCTCTGCCCTGACCCTGTCCCGCCTGGGTGGAAGTCCCAGCTCAGCCTGCTACTCGCAGGTACCACCAGACTGCTTTCACTAGCACCCGTTGGCTCGCCGCCCCCCTGAGCCCGCCCCGCCGCCCCGCCCCTCTGAGCTGCAACTCCACGTCCCAGGGCAGCGGCTTCCAAAGTGGAAGCTGGGTCCCCCTGCCAGGAAGCGGCCAGGGCGCGGACGGCGCGGGGCTGAGAGCTCGGCTTCCTTGTGCGAGCCTGCTCCACCACTCTGCCCCCTCCCTGCGGCCGCGCCTGGGGACTCTGCCCAGGGACGGCGCCCCGCCGTGGCAGTGGCCATGGCCGGGACGTCCACACGCGGTCGCCCGCCGCCGGATTGCGCTCCAGGTCTCTCTCCTTTTGTTCTCTCCTGGGTGGGGGCGTGGGGCGGTGCGCCAGGGCAGGGTCAACTCAGTAAGGGCTCAATAAGGCCCATCACCTCGGTGCCACCACCGTTCCCCTGGCCCACCTGGCTGTGAGGGAGATCTAGGCCTTGAACCCCCACTTCCTCATACGCACACATCCCCAAAGTCGGAAGCTCGAAACTGGGGAATGGTCTCATCAGGCTGAGAGAGAAGCAGAAAGGGGATGTGGAGGGCAGTGGCTGTGGCCTTCGGGCGCCCCAGAATGAGCCTCGAAGGGGCCGATACATGCTTAACCATCTTCTGGGGAACCCCTCACTCTTCCCTTCCCGCGGGGACCCGAATGGCTGCCTCGGGTGTTTTTCCTGGGGTGCCTTTCTGCCTGTCCTCACTGTGGGAGGGGCGCGAGAAGAGAAACAGGCGGTGGAGGGGTGTCCCTGCAGGACTCTGGGCGCCCGCCTTTGGGACCAGGGGCTGGCTTCACGTCTTGGCCCCCTCGGCCCGCGGCCGGACGGGAGAGTCTGGCTCACGCCGCGCCTTCCCTCTCTCCGCAGCGCCCGCGGCCCGACGTGTAGGGAGCCGCGCGCCCATGGAGGGCCTGGGCCGCTCGTGCCTGTGGCTGCGCCGGGAGCTGTCACCCCCGCGGCCTCAGCTGCTGCTCCTGGACTGCCGCAGCCGAGAGCTGTACGAGTCCGCGCGCATCGGCGGGGCGCTGAGTGTGGCCCTGCCCGCGCTGCTGCTGCGCCGCCTGCGGAGGGGGAGCCTGTCGGTGCGCGCGCTCCTGCCCGGGCCGCCGCTGCAGCCGCCCCCGCCCGCCCCGGTGCTCCTGTACGACCAGGGCGGGGGCCGGCGCCGGCGCGGGGAGGACGAGGCCGAGGAGTGGGAGGCTGAGTCGGTGCTGGGCACGCTGCTCCAGAAGCTACGGGAGGAAGGTTACCTGGCCTACTACCTCCAGGGTAGGTGCGGCGGCGGGCATCCGCCAGGGGAGGACCCGGGCCTGGGGAGGCAGGGCCCTGCTTTCCCAGGAGATTCGCAATTAATTTGACATTGGGCGAGCCCCATCTCAGTTTGTCTAAAGTGGAGGTGAAACTGCCTCCCCTGATAATCTGCCAGGCTGCTTTTGGGGGAGGGCAGCCTGGGGGTGACATTGGGCAAGTCCTTCGTTTGTCCTTGGAAGCCCTAGTTTCTGAGTCTGGAAAATGGGAAGAATTGGGCAGATCTGACCTAGTTCACAGGATGCTCAAGAACAAAGTACCAAGTGTGGGCTCCCCAGGGTTCCTGTGATGGTATCTCTCCTCCCCCAGCTACTCAGAGGGTGGCAGGGACCTACCTTCCACCCCCACCCGCATAGTCCTGGCAGGACTAGGGATGGGTCAAGGGAAGGCTGAGCCCAATACCACCACCACTCCCAGAGGCCCAAGGCAGAAACAGGGTTTCCATGAACCTATAGAGCTAAATGCCGCTAAGAAAGGTCATAGGACTGTATTGGGGATATATAAATATATATATAAAGTGTCAGGTTTCTGGGCCTCCACCCCCATCCCTGGGAAATAGTAGTATCTGTAGATGAGGGAGATGCTGGCTTCTTGGGACTTTGTAACCATTCAGGTGGAATGTCACACTCTCTCCCATGCTCCCCACCTCTTGGGGCCCCACTTCATCCCTAAGAGTGCTCTCAGTCACACTAGATCAGGAGACACCCAGGCAGAGAACTGCCATCTGAACCTTTCCCCTTCTTTAACTGATGGCTGCTGTCCTCCCTGAGCCTGAGTAGTACATCTAGGCTCTGTTGAGCCCTGACACCTGCCTCAGCTCAGCCCTGGGGGCGTAAGAGCCTCTTGGGTGGCTCTACGTGGGGGGTGTTTGCTGTCCAAAGGAGTGGCCAGCAGTGCTGACTGTGGGTGCCCAAGGGCCCACAATCTTCCACGTGTGGCCACCAGGATAGATCAGGCTGCAGGCTTTTGTGTTCCCTTTGGGGACATCTGAAAACCCCCCAGGCTGTCTAGGGTCAGCTCCTTATCCCCAGCCAGGGGCACTTGGCTGCCCAGGAGACCAGGCCAGCAGGACCCATCCCCGTTCCTCCACAGGTGGCTTCAGCCGATTCCAGGCAGAGTGTCCTCACTTGTGTGAGACCAGCCTCAATGGCCGTGCTGGCTCGAGCACTGCCCCAGTGCCCACCCCAGTGCCCGTGGTGGGGCTGGGTGGCCTGTGCCTGGGCTCCGACTGCTCTGATGCAGAATCCGAGGTTGACCGCGACTCCATGAGCTGTGGCCTGGATTCGGAAGGTGCCACGCCCCCCCCAGCAGGGCTGCTGCCATCCTTTCCTGTCCAGATCCTGCCCAACCTCTACCTGGGTAGTGCCCGGGATTCGGCCAACTTGGAGAGCCTGGCCAAGCTGGGCATCCGCTACATCCTCAATGTCACCCCCAACCTCCCTAACCTCTTTGAGAAGAACGGTGACTTTCACTACAAGCAGATCCCCATCTCTGACCACTGGAGCCAGAACTTGTCGCAGTTCTTTCCAGAGGCCATTGCATTCATTGGTGAGTCTTCCTGGCCCACCCCCCTTCCGACCTCTCCACCCCCCAGGCCCGGCTCCCACCTCTCCCGTTTCTTCCTCCTTTCCCTCATGACAGTTCTTCCCAGGCTTAGCTGCCATTCTCAGAGCCCAGAGCCAGGATGGCACTTCTGGGGGGCGGGCAGAGCTCAGACCAGCTCCCAGAGGCTGCCAGGGAAACCTCCAGGACTGCTCCGAGGGCAGGGCAGGGGGTCTGGGGGCCCTTTCGGAAGGCCTTTGCTGACCTCACGCTGGCCCTCGGGGTCTCCCCGCCCTGCCTGCCCCACCTAGACGAGGCCTTGTCCCAGAACTGCGGGGTGCTCGTCCACTGCCTGGCAGGGGTCAGCCGCTCTGTCACCGTCACTGTGGCCTACCTCATGCAGAAGCTCCACCTCTCGCTCAACGACGCCTACGACCTGGTCAAGAGGAAGAAGTCTAACATCTCCCCTAACTTCAACTTCATGGGGCAGCTGCTGGACTTCGAGCGCAGCCTGCGGCTGGAGGAGCGGCGCTCCCAGGAGCGGGGCGGGGGGCAGGACTCTGCCTGCGACCCGCCCTCCTTCTTCACCACCCCCACCAGCGATGGCGTCTTCCAACTGGACCCCACCTAGGGCCCCCAGGCCCGGTGGGTGTTCCCGGCCGGCGGGGGCGGGGCCGGACGGGGCGGGGGCGCAATACCTCACTGGGCTGTGGAGGGAGGCGGGGGCGGAACGGGGACCTGCCCTGCCCACTCGAGACATCCGCGGGAATCCTGCGACACGTGCCTATGGGCTGGCCCTGGGGCTGCCCGCCTGACCAACGCCGCTCTCGGGCGGGGCCACGCTCCAGAACCTGCCTCTTCTGCGACTGTTACTTTTTTCTTTGTGGGGGGAGGGATTCCCTATCCGAGGGACTATTCCGGGTGGCTGCCTGTTCCCCGGCCCAGGCCCTGGGTGCTCGGCTGGGCCCTGGGCCTCCCTGCAGTTCCCCCTTTAAGAAGGGTGTGTGCCACGTCGTTTGCCACAGGGACTGCCTCCCAGTCCCTTTCCTGTCCCCAAATGACCGCTTGGGGAGTTCGCCACCATCACCAGTGCAGTCACCTCCCTGCTTTTCCACCAAGGGCTTGGGCCTTTTGGGGCTGGAGGCCTTCCAGGGCATGTGGATCCAGAGGTGCAACAGCCACCTGGCATCCATAGCCTGGGAGCACTGGGCAGGTTCCCCACCACACATCTGGCACCCTGACTGTTTTTTTTCCTCTTCCCCCAGATGTCTTGACGGGATCACTGGGGCTCTTTGTGACTGAGGGTGGTCAAACTGCCACCGGAGGAGATGGGGTCTCAGAGAGAGAGCCGGGGAGGGGGAGGGGAAGAAGAAGGCTCGATTTTGCTGCTGCTGGGCCCACACAGCCCTGTCGGTTTTGGGGCGGGGAAAGGGCCAAGCTGCAGACACACACAGGCATTCATTGCAGTCCCACCCCTGCAGGCGACAGGTGCATGCGTGTGTGTGCATGTCGCACTCACACACGCATGCGAGCCCACTTCGCACCCAGCCCGGGGCTGGCAGTCCTTGCCACGCGGCGGACTGTCTAGTCCTTGAACCTGGAGGAGGGCCTGTATTTGTTTTTGTAATCCTCATCACAGTTGCTGTCTTTCATTGTTCCTCCTGAATAAACGGTTTATTTAAGATACTGAGCAGAAAGGAAAGCTGCTTCCTGAGTGTCTTGGCAGGTTTGGGGAAGGTGAGGCAGGAGGCCCTCACAGTCTCTTGCCTGCCCACAGTGGAAAGGGTGAAGGACTCAAGTGCCAACCCACTCCCCACCCCATGTCATCATTTCTCATCTGGTGGTGGTGCTGCCTGTTGGCCCAATCTCTGAGTCACTGTTTGTTCACTATCCATTTGCGATACACTGTGTGCTAGGGACCAGGCGCAGCAGTGAGCCGACTTTCTGGAGAGGAAGAAACAAGGAACAGTAGGCACAGCGAATGAGTAAGCTCTGCTGTGTATATGCAGTGCCACAGGCCCAGAATTGACAGTGGGATTGAGCAGCTGATCCCCAGACACCACACAGGGTCAAATCACAACCCTGCCATGAAACCTCCTGAGTGCAGGACCCAAGCTGGGCAGGGACAGGGCAGACTTGCATGTCCAAGTGTATGTCCCTCTGACTGACACTGGAATCTGATCTGCGAAGGCCCAGGGTAGGGGGCATAAAGAGCCCTCTGTACGCCATTGGGCCACCTAAAGTGACAGATGGAGCCAGCATCTCTCCTCAATTCAGGATGCCGCCAATACCTTCTCCACACTGTAGCTGGAAGGATCTCTAAAGCTGGGGTTCTCCACCGCAGAGACGTGGCAGAGTGGGAAGGCAGCTGGGGCGGGTGGGAGCAATTGGGGCCTGACAACGTAGTGGAGGCTCTGTGAGCAACGTAGACCAGATGGCCAGAGAAGCCCTCTGGTCCAAACCCCTGAAGTGTGGGATGAAATCTCAAAACATGCGAGGGAATGGCTGAGCTGCTGGGGAAATGAGGAAGGCTCTGCGGTAAGAAACGGCGAGGATCCTTGAGTCCAGAGCAGTGAGCCAGCCCCAGGGCTAGCCCGGAGCCCAGGGCATCTCCTGTGCCTCAAGCCAGGAGCCTCAAGGCAGGCAGCCCCACTGACACCTTGATTTTAGTCCAGTGAAATCTATTTTGGATTGTTGACCTCCAGAAACATAGAGATAAATTTGTGTTGTTTTAAGCCATTAAATTTGTGGTAATTTGTTACAGCAGCAACAGAAAACTATAAGATGATCTAAAAAAAAATACCTCAAAGAAAGAGGTGAAGGGTGTGTGCTTACCTTGGATCTGGGTGGAAGTGGAATAAAAGGAACCCCCCTCCCACATCCTGAGAGTTTATATCCACAAGCTGAAATTTTCTTTTAGAGTGGTCTAGGCATAGAGCAGTGGATGCTCCGGAATTTCTCTCTTGGAGGGACATAAAGACAGTGATCTGTAGTAGGGGGGAGGGCCCTGGATTTGTCTTGAAGCTACATTTGATTATCTTACACACAGATTTTACTTAGATTGTGACAGCCCAACAAAAATAGCAAAGTTTAAAATGTTAGGAAAATAAATTTTTTTAAAGTTCTAATTGAAATGGTCCAGGCCGGGCGCGGTGGCTCACACCTGTAATCCTAGCACTCTGGGAGGCCGAGATGGGAGGATCGCTCAAGGTCAGGAGTTTGGAACCAGCCTGAGCAAGAGCGAGACCCCCATTTCTACTAAAAATAGAAACAAATTAAGTGGCCAACTAAAAATATATAGAAGAAAATTAGCCAGGCATGGTGGCACATGCCTGTAGTCCCAGCTACTCGGAGGCTGAGGCGGAAGGATCACTTGAACCCAAGAGTTTGAGGTTGCTGTGAGCTAGGCTGATGCCACGGCACTCTAGCCTGGGCAACAGAGTGAGACTCTGTCTCAAAAAAAAAAAAAAAAAGAAAGAAAAAGAAATGGTCCAGAAGCATTGTTGCCCCAGGGTGCCCAACAGAAGCAAGCACAAATCCTCTGTGGAAGGATATACTTTAACCATAGGCCTCAAAGAATTACTATAGAAAACTCTAAAATACGTAATGAAAAAAAGCACAAAATGTACAAGGAAACAAGCCACTATGAGTGACAGAAACATATAAACACAAATTTAAATGTCAATCCTGCAAAGATAGCATATTTTGAAATTATGACACAGAATATAAAATAAGTATAATTAATATGCTTAAAGAAATGAAAGTATTAAAAAATAAAAAAAAGAAATGAAAGTATTGAAAGTATAACAAAAGAAAAAGAGAATATAAAATGACCAGACTCTTGAAAAAGGACCAAATGGAACTTCAGAAATTAAAAATATACAATTGAAATTGGAAATTCAAGATATGGGTTAAACAGCATATTAAACACAGCTGAAGAGAGAAATAGTGAACTGGAAGATGGATTTAAGAAAATTACCCAGAATGCAGCACAAAGAGGCAATAAGATAGATTGAGGTCACACATATATTTAGTTAGATTTCTAGAAGAAAAAAAATAAACAGAATAAGGAATATGCGGTATTTTGATAGACAATGGCTAAGAATTTTCCTAAAGTGATGAAAAATACTGTGGAAGAGACTGCTGAGTGTCACCCAGTATCCACTCTCCCCTTATGCCTTTTAGAAATAAAATGACCAAAGGTTAATAGGGTATATGGTTTCCCAGCTAGAAATTTTATTTCCCGTCGTCCCTTGCAGCTAATTGTGGCCATGATGTTCTTACATATTGTCTACTTTTTCCATTAGAGCCCTTAGCATTTTAATCATGGTTATTCTAAATTTCTGGTCTGATAATTCCAATATTCCTGCCATTTCTGAGTCTGGTTTTGGTGCTGGTTTTGTCTCTTCAAACTGTTTTTTGCCCTTTAGTATGCCTTCTAATATTTTTGTTCAAAGTTGGACTCGACTGGGTGTGGTGGCACACACCTGTAATCCCAGCACTTTGGGAGGCAAGCCTGGGCAACATTGCAAGACCTTGTCTCTACAAAAAGTAATCTAAAAAATTAACCAGGTGTGGTGGTGTGTGGCTATGGTCCCCGCTACTTGGGAGGCTGAGGTAGGAGGATCACTTGAGCCCAGGAATTTGAGGTTATATTTGGGTTTTTTGTTTTTTTCTTTTTCTTTTCTCTTTTTTGTTTTGTAGGAGTTCGAGGTTATAGTGAGCTATGATTATGCCACTGCACTCCAGCCCTGTCTTAAAAAAAAAAAAAAACGAAAACAAGAAAAAGAAAGTGGGACATGATGTACTGGGTAAAAGGAACCATTGCAAATAGGCCTTTAGTGATGTGGTGGTGAGGTGCAGAGGGAGAGAAGGCATTCTCTACTCCTATAATTAGGTTTTAGTCTTTTGGTGAGCCTGTGCCCCAGACTGTGACCTTCATCAGTGCTTCTAGGATCACGCCCCCTTCAGGTGGTATAGGATGGCTGCAAGGGGCTGGAGTTGGGTATTTCCCTTCCCCTAGGTTGGTTAGGCTCTGATAAACCCTCGTAGGTTAGGCTTTGGTTAAATAGTTTCTCTTGAGGGCAGGCCTTGTTAAGGAGAAGAGAATGCTCTGGACATATCTCAAAATGTTTACTTTTCCCTCCCCCTGGCAGAATCATGAGGAGATTTTTTTTCACTCTGAGAACCTGGTCAAGCTCCTAGAGGTAAAACTCACAGAAGTATGGGTGCCCTCCTAAGACAGGCCCCTCCCTGGAGTTTAAATTTCAGACTCGTCCTCCCTGAGCCTCCAGCAATTCAGTAATTACAGTTCTGTATGCATCTGTCTGTCTCTCCAATTTGGGGGGCAGCAGTTTGTCCCATGACTTCAATTCTCTGATAGATCTAAGAGGAGTTGTTGATTTTATGTTTGGTCAGCTTTTATTTGTTGTTAGGACATACTGATGACTTCCAAGCTCCTGACATGCCAGACCAGAAACTTAAACTCCCCTAGGTCCATTTTTATTGGCTCATTTTTCTTCTCATGATGGGTCACAATTTTATGCTTCCTCTATCTCAACTAGAAAGCCTGGGTGGCGAAGCTCACCTAGTTCATTTCATTTCTTTCAGGGACTGTAGTCTCTCATTGACTGTGGCCCACCATCTGAAAAGAATTGGTTCATATATTTTGCCAAGTTTTCTAGTTGTTTATGGTGAGAGGGTAATTCTGGATCCTGTCACTCTCTCAAGGCCAAATCAATGTTGAATGACTTTAAGCTTTGTTAACAGAAATATGTATGCTGAATTTTTGAGGGTAACTAGAAAATAAAGAGAATGTTTTATTTCCAAAATTGTAAAGGAATATCAAATAATGAAGCAAAATCTCAATTGATCGAAAAGAAGTCAAGAGAGGGAAATAAAGGAACAGAAACATTAAAATAAGTTGAAAGCATAACATATATGTTAGAAATACATCTAAAAATCACTTAGCAAAATAAATAGATTAAATTCTCCAGTTAAAGACAAGATGTTTAAAAATCCAGCTATAAGCTGTTTCTAAGAGATCCATTTATAGGATAGGACAAAAAAGGGTTGAAAGGGCTGGACTTCCAGCTATGGCCAAATGAGGATATTAGCCAATAACCTCAAATACCTATAAAGTTGGGCAAAACTAACAAAAGTAAGCTTTTTGACCTGGAAATCAGCCAAAGGTATATGATAATCTGAGAAGGTGAACTTTGGGTAAGAATAGTGGGCGTCTGTGGCACTCTGGTCTAGAGCTGCTCCCATCTCTCCCAGTTTGTTTGGCATGGAGGACTGACAAGGCAAGGCAGGCCATGAAGACTAGCAGCTTCTCTGCCTAGGTTTGAAGGGAGCTCACTCAATTTGGATTAGTGAGCAATACCCACACCCAGTGGCATTGTCAGTGGACCTGACTTCTTGGAGGTGGGCCAGCAGGGGAGGGCTAACAGCTCTACTAGACTGAGGTTGTGAACGTGGCTATGGCAAGCACATTCCTGTCTGACTGGAGACTGATGGTGTCCCATGCTACTCGTGCTCTCCTGGACTGCCCTGAGGCTATGCACTTGTATATAGGAGACACAAAAGGGCCCAGTAGAGGGTAAAACCTGGAAGAACTGAAAATAGCCTGAACATTGAAAGAGCTCTCCTACCCACACACAGATCCATCAGCAGAGAACACAAGCCTTACTGGCTCAAGATGTGTTAAGCACATCTTCTGTCCAATCATGGGCCAACCACTAAGCTAGGCAGATACAGGAAATCCCTAGGAAACCAGGCTTAAAATTTTCTTTATTTTTATTTTTTATTTTTGAGACACAGTCTCGCTCTGTTGCCCAGGCTAGAGTGCCATGGCATTAGCCTAGCTCACAGTAACCTCAAACTCCTGGGCTCAAGCAATCCTCCTGCCTCAGCCTCCTTAGTAGCTGGGACTATGGGTGTGCACCACCACGCCTGGCTAATTTTTTTCTATTTTTAGTCACCTGGCTAATTTTTTTTTCTATTTTTAGTAGAGACGGGGTCTCGCTCTTGCTCAGGCTGGTCTTGAGCTCCTGACCCCAAGCAATCCTCCTGCCTCGGCCTTCCAGAGTGCTAGGATTATAGGCATGAGCCACTGCACCTGGCCAGGCTTAAAATTTTAAACTAAAATATATATCTTTTTGAACTGGAAAAAAATCTGAGCAGAGACACTAGTGACTGCACACTGCAGGGAGACAGATTTCACAGATTTAGCCCAGAAAAATTACACAACAAAGAAACAAATTATAAAACACATATACCCACACATACCCACACAGCAACAACTTCCAGGGAGGGAAGAAATAATCAGAATCCAGAGTTGCTGCAAAATATTATTTAAAATATTCAGTTTTCAACAAAAAAATTACAAGACATGAAATATAACAGTAAAGTGTGACCCACACTCAGGAAAACAGTCAATAGAAACTGCCTCTGAGTGTTCCCAGATGTTGATATTAGCAGATGAAGACTTCAAAGCAGCTATTACAAATATATTCAAAGTACTAAAGAAAACCATATTTAAAGAGTTAAAGGAAAGTATTATAACAATGAATCAACAGATAGAGATTCTTGATAAGGATATAGAAATTATGAAAAAAAAATCCAAATGGAAATCATGGAGTTGAAGAGTACAGTAACTGAAATGAAAACTTCTTTAGAGGTGTTCAAGAACAAGTTCAAAATGTCAGAAGTACTGGTGAAATTGAAAATAGATCAATATAAATTATGCAATCTTAAAAAGAAAGAAAAATGATTGAAGAAAAATGGAGAGCGCCTCAGAGATCTGTGGGACAGCATCAAGCATACCAAAGTATGTGCAACTGGAGGCACTGAAGAAGAGGAGAGAGAGAAAGAGGAAGAATAAATATTTCAAGAAATAATGGCTAACACTTCCAAAATTTGATGAAAAACATTAATCAGATCCAAGACGTTCAATTAACTTCAAGTAAGATAAACACAAAGAGAGCCACTCCTTGACACTTCATAGTCAAACTGTTAAAAGCTAATGATAGGCTGGGCAAAGTAGCTCATGCTGTAATGCTGGCACTCTGGTAGGCTGAGGTGGGAGGATCACTTGAGGTCAGGAGCTCAAGACCAGCATGAGCAAGAGCAAGACCCCATCGCTAGCAAAAATAGAAAAGTTAGCTGGACGTGGTGTCACACACCTGTAGTCCCAGCTACTCAGGAAGCTGAGGCAGGAGGATTGCTTGAGCCCAGGAGTTTGAGGTTGCAGTGAGCTATGATGATGCCACTGCACTCCACCCAGGGCAACAGATTGAAACTTTGTCAAAAAAAAAAAAAAGCTAAAGATAGATAATTTTGCAACTAGCAAGAGAGAAAATGACCCATGTAGATGAGAACCATAATAAAATTAACATGTGACTTCCCATCAGGAACAATGGGGGTTAGAAGGCAGTGGGATGATGTATTCAAAGCACTGAAAGAAAAAAATACTATCAAACAAAAATTCCATATCTAGTAAAACCATGCTTTAAAAATTGAAGTTTTAGAAAAGACATGCCCAGATTTACAAAAAAAAAAAAAAAAAAAAAAAAACTGAGATAATTCATTGCCAGCATGCCTCCTTGCAAGAAATATTCAAGGAGGTTCTTCAGGCTGAAAGAAATGACACCATTTAGTAATTTGAATTCAAAGCAAGAAATGAAGAGTAGTAAATAATGGTTAATAGGTGAGTTAATATAAAAGTCTCTCTGCCAGGCACAGTGGTTGACACCTGTAATCCCAGCACTTTGGGAGGCCAAGGCAAGAGGATCACTTGAGATGAGGAGTTTGAGACCAGGCTGGGAAACATAGTGAGACCCCATCTCTACAATTAAATAAAAAGAAAAACAAGATTCAACTAACTGTATAGTGTTTACAAAATACAAATCTTAAGATTCAAACATACAAATAGATTGAAAGTAAAAAGACAAACCATGCAAACAGTAACCATAAGAGAGCTGGAGTGCCTTTATTATCAGATAAAATAGACTTTAAGATAATAAATATTATTAGAGAAAAACTGATATAATGATAAATGGGTCAATTCATCAGAAAGATAAAATAATTATAAACATGTGCATCTAACAACACAGTCCCAAATACATGAAGCAAAAAGTAAAAGGAGAAAGAGAAAATTCAACTATAATAGTCAGAGATTTCAAAGCCCCGTTTCCAATAATTGCTAGAACTAAACAGGAAAGCAGCAAGAATATGGGAAATTTCGGCAATACTATCAACAAATCAGACCTGACACCTATAGAACACACCACTCGATAACTGCCATGGGCACATTCTTTTCAAATGTACATGGAACATTCTCCAGGATAGACCATAACTTAGGTCATAAAGCAAGTCTCAATACATTTAAAAGGATTTAAATAATACAAAATATGTTCTCAGACCACAACAGAATTAAATTAGAAATCAAAAAAGAAAGAAATCTTGGAAATGCCCCCAATATTGAGAATTAAACAACACACTTGCAAATAACTCACAAGTCAAAGAAAAAATAAAGGAAATTAAAAGACTTTGAACATAATGAAAACAAAAACAACGTATCAGAATTTATGGAATGCGGGTAAAGCGTACTTAGAAGGAAACTTATAGCTTTAAATATGCCTACGCCAGCAAAAAAGAAAGGTCTCAAATCAATAGCCTAAGGATCTACCTTAACAAAGTAGAAAAAATAAGAGCACACTAAACGCAAAGCAAGCAGAAGGATGGAAATAAAGATTAGCACAGAAACCAATGAAACTGAAAACAGGAAAATAATAGAGAAAATCAATGAAAACAAAAGTTGGTTCTTTGAAAAAATCAACAAAATTGATCTTAGCCTACACTGACCAAGAAAAAAAGAGAATTAAATTATCAAGATCAGGAAGGGAAAAGGGCGGCATCACTCCAACCTGTAGAAATTAAAAGGATTTTTAGAGAATGTTTTGAACAACTTTATGCCAACAAATTGGACAACTCAGATGAAATGGACAAATTCCTAGAAAGACACATGACCAAAACCAACTTAAAATAAATAAAAAATCTGAATAGACTTATAACAAGTGAATAAATTGAATTAGTAACTGAAAATCTTTCCACAAAGAAAATCCAAGCCCAGATGGTTTCACTGCTGAATTCTACAAAATAACTAAAGAAGAAACAATACTAATCCTTCTCAAACTCTTTGAGAAAATAGAGGAGTAGCAACACTTTCCATCTCATTCTATGAGCCCCATATTACCCTCATACTAAAGACATAATTAATAAGAAAATTACATACGAATATCCCTCATGAACACAGATGCAAAAAAATCCTTAACACAACATTTAAAAACTGAATCTAGCAACATATAGGATGGATTATATACCACAATCAAGTGGGATTTATACCAAGAATGCAAGCTTGATTTAACATCTGAAAATGTCAAATTTTCAGACCTTATGATCTCATTGAAACTTAATTGCTTCCTTACGGGCCCCATCTCAAAATGCAGTCACATGGGGGATCAGGGATCCAACATGAATTTTGGGGGAATGTAAACATTCAGTCTGTAACACTCTCCACATTTATCTATAGATTCAGTGCAAGCTCCATCAAAATACCAGCTGTCTTTTTTTTTGCTGAAATTGACAAGCTGATCCTAAAATTCATATGGAAATGCAAGAAACACAGAATAGCCAAAATATTCCTGAAAAAGAACAAAGTTAGATGACTCTCAGGTCCCAATTTCAAAATTTACCACAAGGCTACAATAATCAAGACAGTGTGGCACTGGCATAAGGATAGACATGTAGATCAATGGAATAGAGTTGAGAGTCCAGAAAAAAAAAAAACCTTAGGTTTATGTTCAATTGATTTTTAACAAGGGTATCAGGACAAGTCCACAGGGGAAAAATGGGCTTTTCAACGAACGGTGCTAGAACAATTGGACAGCCACATGCAAAAGAATGAAGTTGGACCCTAACCTCACATCATATAAAAAAAACTAACTCGAAATGGGTCAAAGACCTAAATGTAACAGCTAAACCACTCAGAAGATAATGTAGGTGTAAATCTTTGTGACCAAGATTAGGCAATGGTTTCTTAGATATGACACCAAAAGCATAAGCAACCAAAGGAAAAATAGATAAATTGGACTTAAAATTTGAAAACACTGTGCATCAAGAGACACTAACAAAGGGTGAAACGACAACCCACAGAACGGGAGAAAACATTTACAAATCATATACCTGATAAGGATCTAGGATCCAGAACACAGAAAGAATCCTTATAGCTCAACAACAAAAAATTATCCAATTAAAAAATGAACAAAAGTTTTGAATAAACATTTTCACAAAGAAGATACACCAATAGCTAATAAGTGCATGAAAAGACACTCAACATCATTGGTCATTAGAACAATGCAAATCAAAACCACAATGAGATACCACTTCACACACACTAGGATGACTATTTTAAAAATAACAGATAATAACAAGTGTTGACAAGGATGTAAAGAAATAGGAACTCTTGTGCATTGCCAGTGGGAATAGGTAAAACGGTACAGTTGCCTTGCAAAACAAATGCTTGGCATTTCCTTGAAAAGTTAAACATGGAGTTACCATATGGCCCAGCAATTCCACTCCTAGGTATATACTCACGACGACTGAAAATATATGTCCACACAAAAACTTGTACACAGCTGTTCATGACAGCATTTATTCACAATAGCTAAAAGGTAGAAATAATCCAAATGTCCATCAATGGTAATTAAAATGTGGTCCATCCATAGAATGCAGTATTAATATCATTCAGCTATAAAAAGGAATGAAGTTATGATTCATGTTACAATGTGGATGAATCCTGAAAACATTATGCTAATGGAAAGCCAGACACAAAAGCCCACATATGGTATGATTCCATTCATTTAAAATATTGGAATAAGCAAATCCACAGAGACAGAAAGTTGATTAGTGGTTGCCAAGGGCTGGGGGAGTGTAAATGGGGAGTGACCGCAAATGCATATGGGGTTTCCTTTCAGGGTGATGAAAATGTTCTGGAATTAGGTAGTGGTGATGGTTACACAACTTTGTAAACATACTAAAAACCACTGAATTATACATTTCAAAGGGTGACTTTTATGGTACATGAATTATATCTCAATAAAAATCAAATTTTAAGTTTGAAAGGAAAAGGATTGAAAAAGATATACCAGGCAAATATTAATCATAAAAAGTTATGGTTGCTATGTTAATATCAGACAAAGTAGATTATAAAGGAAAAACGTTTTAGTACTAATGAATGTCACTACATTTTGATCAAATAGTCAACTTACTTGAAATATATAGCAATTCTCAACTCATATGCACTTAATAACGCAACTTAAAAATACAAAAAGCAACACTTGAAAGAAGTACAAGGAGAAACTGGCAAAGAGTAGTTAGTTGGGCCCCTGATCAGATTTGGCTCCTGGGGGCGAGGAAAACTATAGAAATCTCCGCAGGGTGTGAGGGAGGTGATCTGGAGACATGGGTGTGAGGTCTTTATATTTCTCAAAAGAGGCCAGATAGGGCTGAAAAATATTGGAAAATTCTCTTAAAGCAAGAATCTGATCCTGTCACTTGTTCTGCTTAAAACCCTTCTGTGGCTCCCAATGCCCTCTTGAAAAAGTTCACTTTCTAGGCTGATCTGTAGCCACTTCCTCTCACAGGCCCTTGGTCAATCACACTGGGTTCTTCGTTACTTCTCGCACACTCCACACTTCTTACATTGCCCCCTGGGGCTGGAGATGGAGATAAGGATGCCGGAATGAAGGCGAGGTGGGGTGGATAACATGTTTGCCATGTGACCAAACAGTGCCTGGCAAGAAGGGACATACAACGTGGCCACTGCCTGGCTGGGGGAGCCTGGCCTGCCCTTTCATCTCCTGAACAGCCTTGCTTCTCTCCTGGCTTCCCTGGCAATGTCCTCAACTGCCCCGCAACCTACCCCAGCCCCTGCCCTCGCTGAGTCCACCATGCCCCAGCTCCCCTTTCCAGCCCCAATTCAGCTGCCTTGGCACAGGCTCTCTACGTCTCTTGCCTTGTTCCCCACGTGGCCCAGACATGTCCCCAGCCACCAGCCCTGCCCCACTCCAGGGCCTTTCCTCACACCGAAATCTAGAGAGGTCCTTGCAGGGCCCCGATCACATGGTCTATCCCTACCACCGTGGAGACCTACCATGTTAGGTTTAGGTCCCCATCTAACAGGACCTAAAATTGACGCACAGAGGACGTTAAAAGCAACACAAACCACCTGCAAAGCCCAAACTCAAACACAGCACAGCGTCCCTTCTCCTCAAGCACACTGCTAGTTTGCATTCACAAAGGGCAGGGTGGGAAGAACTCCCCCCTTGTCTCCTCCATTCCCCACAATTCTTATGGCCCAGGCAAGACCTCGTTTGCATGGAGACAGGCAGGAGGGTGCAGTGGGAGAGTGTGAGGTCAAAGCCTCACTCTGCCACAGCTGTGTGGCTTCAGCTCAGTTACTTAGCCACTCTATGCCTCAGTTTCCCCATACATAAAGTGCAGATGATGGTAATGATAGTAACTGCCTCACAGGTGAAGTTCAAGTTAACACATGTGAAGCTCTTCAAAACAGTGCCTGGCATGCAGTAAGTGCTCAATGAAGAGTTATTGTTAGCATTCTTTTTATCAGAAGGAATAGACTTCCCATAAATATCAGCTATAAAGCTAGATACATATTTGCAAAGAGAAGGATGTCAGAACAATGGGCTCCCCAAATCCCCTTCCTTCAGCCTGCCCTGGAGTCACAGCGCTGGAGCTCTACAGCCAGCTCAGGCTCGGCGTCTAACCTCAGCTGGGTAAGGGCACTCTCTGGCTCCAACAGCTGCCAGGCTCCCGCTGCTCTAGACTAAGGCCCCCTCCCTCCCTGCCAGGCTTCAGTCTGCCAGTCCCTCCTGCCATCAGCCTCAGCGCCCTCACAGCGGCGCCCCCCAGCTCCCTGGCCGTCTCCCCACCCACACACCACCTTCCGCCTTGGGCTAAACCAGTCCTTTCTGTCTCCTGGGCTGTCTACCCCACTGCCTAGGTGACCCAGACTGTCCTCCTTGGATAGGAAGGTCTTGGAGAGATGAAGGAAGGGTGTGCCTCTGCCTGACCTGGGGTCTCCCCGTCTTGCTCCGTTCCCAGATGGGCAGGACCTCTCCCCAGAGTGTGGACTTCCCCAGGCAGTATCTCAAAGGGCAGTGGACAGGAGGAATGGACTTGAGAGGCTACCCAGGTGCTGAAGGAACCAGAGGTGGCTAATGGATGTCTAAAGATGGGACCATGGTGCACCCTGCTGACAGTACTCGGAATTGCACCCTGTGCCCGGGCAGCCTGGAGCTGGGGCCCCAATGCTGCAAGAGCCATCTGGCCACATGCCTGGACTGGAAGAGAGCTGTGCATCTCTGAGCGCATGCCAATTTCTTCTGGAAGGCTGGCTCTGGCACTCCTGCTCAGGGCTCCTGGAGCAGCCATCACACCGCTTTCCCCTTGAAGATCATTCTTGTCATCCCGGTAAAACCACCCCTCCACAAGAGGGCCTCCTCCTGGAGGGCAGGAACCTGGCCCCATGGGCCCAGCCATGTCCAACATCCGGCAGAGTAGAGGCCCAGTCAATATTTGATGAACAAAGCAAGAACAAGTAGGTGCCGTGGAAGCCCATTGTGAACAACTGAAAAGATGGCAAGCAGAGCCAGCAACACGGATGCTGGTGACGACGTCAAAACCCGCAAATAACAAGGCCCCAGGTGGGGGGCAAGGGGAGGCAGGACAGGTCGTTGGAGGTGAAGAGGCCATGGGACTGGCCGACAGGTCCCCAACAGGTGGCTGGGCATTGAGGAGAGCAGGACTGCAGGCAGGTATGGGAGGACCCAAAGCCTGGGGTAAAAGATGGCCTGGGAGGGGCCGAGGGATGGAGGCGGAGCCCAGGCCCCCAGGCTTCCAACCCTAAAGCCCACCCCAGCCTCTGCCCCCAGACCCAGCCAGCCTTGGTTTGGGCCCTGCCACCTCCCTTTGGGTCCTGAAGTTTGACAAAGAGAGGGGTCCTCTCAATCATCCTCGGACCAGGCTACAGGTCTTCAGGCTCACACCCTGGGGGTTGGCAGGGGAAGGGGTGTCCAGCTGTCCTGGAACTTTGGCTAGGGCCAACAAGTGGCCCTGGGGTCCTCCCCTGATGGGCCCAAGAGAAAGGCCTAGAGGGCCAGGAGAGGCCCGGAGCCCAGCAAGGCAGGTGTCTGGAGCTCTGGCCCATCAGATTGGAGGTTTGAGGGACTGGGGCCACTCCAACCAGAGGACAGGCCATGGCTCTTCATACCAGAAGCCATAACCAACCAGTCACTGCTCCCAGGGGCCAAGTTGCCAGCTTAGGTCCACCTGGGCCTGGAGCCCATGAGTTCCAAAGCCCCAGCCCAGCACAGGGGTGGAGGCCCCCGGTGACACTCTCTCCTGTACAAGGAATCCCTCCTCACCCGCTGACCCTAGGGTTCCCTACCCTATGCTTCTCTGCATAACAAGTTGGCGTCTGGCCATGGAGAAGGGGAAGGAAGGAAGGGAGAGCGGGCAGGAGGCAGCAGCCATGGAGGAGACAGCCCTGAGCTTGGGTCGCCCTCCACGCACCTGTGAGCCCTTCCCAGCCTACAGCCCTGGCTGGGACACCCAGGCCTGGCCCTACACATCAGGGGCAATACAGCCCATCCCCGGGGCCTGGAGCCGGCGCTTCTCGAACCCCCATTTGGTCCCCTGCCATCCCCCTCTGCTGGCAGCCCATGTTCTCCTAGGGCCGCAAGGCTGCGCAGCCAGACTTCTAGGGTGGCAGAGCTGGCTGGCCACGCTGCCATTAACTGGTGCTTTGTGTGTGTTGGGGGGGAGGGGCAGGAAGTTCTTGGACAATCAAGAGCTCATCTGCCCTGATGCAAGGGAGCAGAGATTTGGGTGGCAGTGGACAAGGCAGCGTGGCACAGTCCCATTGGTTTCCTTCCCACAGGTGACCCCATCCCCTCCACACTTGTCCCATACCCAGCTCACCACTGGCCCATTGCTCTGTCTGTCTTTATTGGTTTGGGGAAAACTCGGAGGGGGCTGGAGAACCACGACACAAGCAGGACCACTCACAGTCAGCGAAGCAGGGAGGACGGCCCCTGAAACCCGCCTTCCCAGGCCTCCTCTGCTTTTGGAGGGGTGGCAGCAGTGACAGGGGAGGGTAGCCACTGCCCCTAGGCAATGGCAGAGCCTGGGGGGGGGCGCCCCACCCCTGACCACACCCACGTCTCAAACTCCAGCAGAGGCCAGCCCAGAGTCAGGGAGTGGGGGAGGGGACCAAAAGGGCCCAAGGGAAGGAAATCTGGGGTCAGTCCACTTGGCCTCGGCATCTGCTGGGGTAGAAGTAGAGGGAAGGGGTGGTCAGGAGCCGCCCTCCACCTGTCCTGTGCCCCCTGCCTTGGTCCTGCCTTGGATCTCACAAAGGCTGTCCAGAACAGGGCCTTGCTTGCCCCCAACCCCCTTGCTCCACGCAGGGCGCACACTGGTCCTCCCGGGGCCTCCCCTCTGTGCCCTCTGTCGCAAGCCCTCTGGTGTGTGGGCCTCCTCTCCCCCTTAGATCTTGGCCACACAGAGCACCACCACCAGCTAAGCTCTCCAAGGAGCCAGCTTCCAGGGCAGAGGGCCCATCCCACACACCTGGGCATCACCACTTGGGAGGCTGGCCAGCCCGGAGGCCTCCTGGGTGGCTGTGTCGGGCCATACCCTGTTCGGAGGCCTCCTCACCCTCTGGGCCCTGCCCCAGCTTACGGATGTGGTGCAGGAACGAGGTGGCATTGAACGCTCGCTGCAGGAAGAGAGGGAAGTCAGGCCACGCCCAGCCCCAGCCCCAAGACTGCGAGGACCTCTGCAGCCACCGCGCAGCCAAGGGCCTCTCCATGCTGACCTTCCAGTGGGTCCGGGCAAAATTCTTCTGGATCTGCTCACTGACCGAGCCTAGGATGTTCCTGTCCAAGGCTGCGTCCCCGGAGATCCTGGGGGAAGGCTGGGGTAAGAGAAGTGGTCTGAGGGGTGGTTCCTCTGGCTCTGGGACAGCTTGGCAGAGGTCCCACTCACCAAAGGTGCTGTAAGGCCTGTTGGCAGGTGAACCTCTTCTGGGGATCTCTTTCCAGAAGGTGCCGGATGAAATCTTTGGCTGGAGCAGGGAGGCTGGCTCAGCAGGCCCCACCCCACCACCCTCATCACCCCGGGCGTGGGCTGGCCCCAGGCTCACCTGATTCTGAGATGTCATCCCAGAAAGGGGAGTCGAACTCATAGCTGGCCCTCAGTATCTGGCTGAAGAGTTCAGGGTCGCTCTCGTCGTAGAAGGGGGGGTACCCACACAGCCTGGCACCCACAGATGAATCACCCAGCTGTCCCACCCTCCCCAACCCAGCAGGGGCAGGCAGGCAGGAGACAAGCCTTCCCAGCAGTCACTCACAGGATGTAGGAGATGACACCCAGGGCCCATACATCTACAGCCTTTCCGTAGGGTTTCTGCTCCAAAAGCTCCGGGGCTAGGGGCCAGAGACAGACACACACGGACACACACACACGCCATGCTGGTCAGCACTGGCTCAGCCGATTCAAGCCCAGGAATGGCCCACCCAGAGGCAATAGGTACCACAGCCTTCGCAGTCCCCCGGGGTCCCCCAACCCCTTTCCCCCTCCAGCGAGCCTCAGGGTGCTCTCCGTCACTTACCCACATATCCTGGGGTCCCACAAGCAGTGCCTAGCATGTTGCCAGCCTGGATTTTGGAGAGTCCAAAGTCAGAGACCATGATCTTGGAGTCCTCAAATGGGGTGGCATAGAGGAGGTTTTCCGGCTGCGACACATGGGTACCAGGGAAAGGGCCAGGTCAGTCCTGGGATGGCCCTGGTGTGCAGACAGAGTAGGGGCTTGGCACCCCCGAGTTCCTAAAACCCTTGGTGGAGAGGGGTACTGGGAAAGGCCCCAGCCATGAGTCCAGGGCAATGGGCAGGGCCAGGCACCTTGAGGTCCCGGTGCACGATGCCCAGGCTGTGCAGGTAGGAGACGGCACCGAGGACCTGACCCACCAGGTGGCTGGCATCCTTCTCTGTATAGGAGCCGCGCTCCATGATGCGGTCAAACAGCTCACCACCTGTCACCCTGGGGGGAGCCAGGGGTTCAGCTGACCCAGCTTCAGCCCCCACCCCGGCCCCCACACCTGCCCCAGCCCTCCTCACAGCTCCATGGCCAGGTACAGGTGGGAAGGGCTCTCGTGGACGTCCTTCAGAGCCACAATATTGGGGTGACTGACCCTGCAACAGCAAGAAAGATCCCCTTGTGGGCTGCCACGGGCCCCCTCCAGGACTGCAGCAGAGGGCAGGAGTGCTTCACCCTAGGCCCCAGGACAGCCCCTGTCCCTCTCCTCCTCCTCCCAGCACTGCTCCCCAGGCCCTACCAGAGGCCACCCTTGCCCGGTCCAGGAGGGCAGACAGGCCCCCAGCCCTGAGCCCAGGCCTTCCTTGGGACACACACTTCTAAAGCCCATTTGAAAAACGCAGATCAATATCAACCCTCTAGTTTTGCTGATGGAGACATGCAGGCCCAGAGAGGGAAAGAGAACTGCCCCAGACCCCCCAGCAGGTTGGTGGCCAGGCCTGAACCAGAGCGGAGGGCACACCTCGCAAACCAAAGGGCTCCTCTCATCCCCGCTGCGCACCTGCAGAGCACGGCGATCTCGTTCTCCACCAGGGCCTCCTTGCCCCGGAGGGCCTTCTTGGGGATGCACTTGAGGGCGACAAGGTGTGCAGAGCCCCGCTCCTGGGCCAGCACCACCTCGGAGAAGGCGCCCCTGCCACAGAGCCAGAAGGTGGGAGGCAGGAAGGGAGGGAGGAGAGGGAGAGCAGCCGGAGCGGGAAGGGCCCTCCCTGGTCCCATGCCACCACCGCCCCCACAAGCCATCTCACACACCCACCACCAAACACACACACACACACACACACAGACACACACTCACGAGCCCAGCTTCTCCCGGATCTCGTAGACACTACTGATGTCTTCCGTGTGTTTCTTGAGCAGCAGCATGTCTGCAGGGGCACAGGAGAGGTGGAGGGAGGCCCCCTGGGTGAGGGGCAGCCTCCTCCCCCATCCTCATCCCTCTGCCCTTAAAGGAAGCCCCCGCCTCCCGACTCACCCCCTCCCCCACCGCCCAGGTCCACACTCCCAGACGGACGCCTCCCACGGAGGCCACCACACACACACCTCCCCATCCCAGGTACACGGCTGCCATCCGGTGCTGCCCCCACCCTGACCGCGACCAGCGCCTGGACACCCCTTCTCTGCCTCCACACATCCGAGCCAGCTCTATCGGCGGCTTTCCAGAAGGCTCCGTGCACCCCCGCCCCGGTCTCTCGGGGCCCACCCCCATCCACAGTGCTCAGACCCCTCCCCACCGCACCCCCGCCTAGACCACCACCCATGGCACAGCGCCCACAGGCATGCGCCACTCAGGCCAGCAACCCGCCTGACATGCACCGGCGAGAGAACCCCCCCGAGCACAGCCACCTGCCCAGACCGCGGCCACCCACGCGGCCGCCCAGACGCAGCCAGGCCCTCGGCGGCTCGGACCAGGAGGCACTCCGCAGCCTGGCCGCTGAGTCCTGAGCGAGCGGCGTGGGCCGAGCGCGTGCTGGCGGGGGCGGCGCGCGGCATAACAGGTGTGCGCGGGGGCGCGCGGGGGCTGCGGCGGCAGTGGCAGGGAGCCTGGAGCTCCCCGCGTGAGCGCCCCGAAGCGGCAGGTGCGGACCTGGAGCCGAGCCGCAGCGTCGCGTGGCGCAGTAGCAGCCGCACCAAGCGCCTCGCCGCGCCTCGCCGCGCCCCGCCGGCCCCGCCCCCTCCGCGCGCGTCCCTGCTGGCCGCTGGCAGGCGGGCACGCGGTAGCTGAGCGCGACCACGGCTGCAGGACGCCTTGTAAGTCAGCGCGCCTGGTTCCTGCGCTCCTTGGTCGCTCGGCTGCGTCCAGCGGCGGTTCCAGCCCCCCCCCCCCCGCGCCCTGGCCAGGCCAGGCCCCAGGGCCTTTGCACCCACATGTTGGCGTGGCTCTCTGCCTTCCAGTCTCTGCTTCAACGTCCTCTCCGCAGACAGGCGTCCCGGGCCATTTGGTCTGAAACAGCCTCCTTCCCTCGTTCCCGGTCTCTGAGACCCTGCCACAACCACTTGCCACCTTGGCCTCAGCACTCACTGGGCTCTTTCTGCCTCCACCCTTAGCCCCTCGCCCTCATTCTCTTCTCCACCCAGCAGCCAGAACATTCCCTTTATTGAGATCATGTCACCCTACCACAGCTCTCCATGTCACTCCAAGTCAAAGCATGAGTCCTTACAGTGGCTTCTGCCACTGTGCCTTTCTCAACCATGTTGGCCTCCAACCTGGCCCTCAAACACACCATGCAGACAACCTGCCAATCTTTGCACTCGCCACCCCTCTGCCCAGAATGCTCTTGCAATAGATAGCTCCCTGCTCCACCAGAGCTCAGCTCCAATGCCCCCCTCCAGCGGGCCTCCGTGCCAATTCTCCAGTACATAACTTACCCTGTCTTCAGATAGTCCATCACTGCAAAATCACCTTCTTTGTCAGGTCTTCCTCACCAAAACGTCAGCTCCCAGAATGTCTCTGCCAACCCAGCCCAGGGCAGTGCTCAGGAAATAAGTGCTGGGTGACTGAATTCAATCCTTCATCCAGCCCTCACCCCCATCCAGCCCAACCGAGGATCTGGCACCCCTCCCAGGGTGGGGTACAGGTGTCCTGGCTGTTGGCAGGGGCACAACCACAGTGCCACATGGGCTCTGCCAAGTTGCAGGGTCCAGGAGTAGCTTGCTGAATGCCAGTCTTCACAGCGATCTGTGGGCCCCTGGCATGACAAAGGCTTCAAGAGGGCCCATGAGGCAGGAAGGACCTTTTTAAAATCATTTTTCCAGACCTCAAATCCCACATGTACTCTGTCCAAAAACTGGGAAATGTGAGAAGGCCCCTGCCAGCTTCTGCGCCCTGGCCTTTCCTAATCCCCCTCCCAGTTCCCGGCTGGAGGCCCCAGGGGCCCTGGCACTCAGGAGCATGGGCTCCAACCCCAGCTGCTCGTCTAGGCGACTGAGGTTTCCTGGGGCTTACACCTAAAAAAGAAAAAATAGGAATGGAGCTGGAGGTGAGTGCTGTTTGTGCATACCTACAGTTCATTATTCATCCGAGTGTCTAATACAAGGCAGCTTTGATCAAGCCAGAAGAAGAAACATTATCAAAGCTCCACTCCATGGTCATGGGTTACAAAAAGAAATGGAATCTATACACATATATTTGCATTTCAGAGAAGTATGATGGTGTGAGTTATAAAAGACTGCCCCCATGAAGAGAGATGGCACACGGAGACATCTCTGAGGGCAGCAGAGAGAACTGAGTCCAGAAAACAAGGACCCACTTCCAAAGTGGGTAGGGGGCGGAGGGGGTGTTGGAGACGGAGGCAGCTATCAATTCACCAGGTGATTTAGTCGCCACTGGCCTTGTGTAAAAAGTGATAGCACAAGGCCAGGCGCGGTGGCTCACGCCTGTAATCCTAGCACTCTGGGAGGCCTAGGCGGGCGGATTGCTCAAGGTCAGGAGTTCGAAACCAGCCTGAGCAAGAGCAAGACCCCATCTCTACTATAAATAGAAAGAAATTAATTGGCCAACTAAAAATATATAGAAAAAATTAGCCGGGCATCGTGGCACATGCCTGTAGTCCCAGCTACTCGGGAGGCTGAGGCAGTAGGATTACTTGAGCCCAGGAGTTTGAGGTTGCTGTGAGCTAGGCTGACGCCACGGCACTCACTCTAGCCCGGGCAGCAGAGTGAGACTCTGTCTCAAAAAAAAAAAAAAAAGTGATAGCACAGTTTTGGTTTTAAATCATTGTATTGTGTACGGATGATACACCAGAAACTACATACACCCTTTGCAACTGGTTAAACATCTGTTGAAATCCTATAGACATCAACTCCAAAATGCATATGTGTGTGTTGGGTGATGGTGGTGGATAAAGAGCTTTTCAAAATCCTTTCAGGGGACATCTTACACAAAAATGAACTCGAAATGGATCACAGATGTAAATGTAAAATGCCAAACTAGAAAACTTCTAGAAGAAAACAGAGGAGAAAGTCTGTGTTCCCTTGGGCTTGATGATGAATTTTTAGATACAATATGGAAAACATGATCCATGAAAGAAAAAACAATAAACTGCACTGTAACAAAATTTAAAATATTTTCTCTGTAGACAACGTTATTAAGAGAATGAGAAGACACACCACAGGCTGGGGAAAAAATCTTTGCAATACACACATCTGATAAAGGACTGGTATCCAAAATATACAAAGAGCTCTTAAAGCTCAGCAGTGAGAAAACAAACAACCCAATTAAACAGTGGGCCAAAGACCTTTACAGAAACTTCTCCAAAGAAGACATACAAATGGCAAATGAGCATATAAAAAAATGTTTAACATCATACATCATTTAGGGAATTGGGAATTAAAACCACAAGAAGACACCACTACACGGCTACTAGAATGGCCAAAATCCAGAACACTGGCAACACCTGATGCCAGTGAGGATGTGCATTCATTGCTGGGGGGACGCAAAGTGGTGCAGCCACTCTGGAAGGCAGTCGGCAGTTCCTTACAGAGCTTACATGCTCTTACCATGCGATGCAGCAATCACACTCCTTGGTATTTACTCGACTGAATTGAAAACTCATGCCTACAGAAAAACCAGCACATGGACATTTATGCCAGCTTTATTCATAACTGGCAAGGCCTGGAAGTAACTGAGATATCCTTCGGTAGGCAAACAGATAAACAATGGAATACTATTGGGTGATGAAGACGAAAGAGCTAGGAAGCCATGCAAAAAAATGGATGAGTCTTAAACACATGTTGCTAAGGGAAAGAAAGCAATCTGACAAAAACTACATACTATATGATTCCATTTATATGACATTCCAGAGAAAGCAAAACTACAGAGACAGAAAAGAGATCAGATCAGTGGTTGTCAGGGGTCTGAGAGAGGAGATGGTGTTTGACTAGGAGCAGCGCAGGGGGTTTCCAGGGCCGTGAACCCTTAATATATGCAAATTTAAAATAATCTTTTAGGAGGTTGGGGAAACCCAGGATGGAATGCAGACTATGACAAAAGAATCTCATTGTATTAGAAATGTACGAAGCAGCCTCACTGAAGGGGGTTGGCCTGAAAGGGGCACTTTGGAAATGAACTACACATAGCACTTGATCTAGCTGATACAGTCATTCCCCATGAGGGTATGCATTAACAATGCTGAAACCAATCCACCTTCCTACTGGATCAAAAGATCTCTCACATGGCTGGTCAGTGCTGGGAAACAGGGTCCTCACTTTTAGATAAGCCACTGGAGGAGGCTCAAGTGACCCATGTGGTCATGGAGCAGAGCTGTAGACATCAGTGAGTACGAACTGGTGTTTAGTTTTTAGTTATTTTTTAGAGACAGGGTCTCGCTCTGTCACCCAGGCTGGAGTGCAGCGGCATGATCACAGCTTGCTGCAGCCTGGAGCTCCTGGGCTCAAGGGAGCCTTTTGCTTCAGCCTCCCAAGTAGCTGGGACTACAAGGGTGCACCACCACACCCAGCTAGTGTTTAGTTTAATATAGATACTGATGCATATGTATGTGTTTATAGAAATGTATATATACATGGGTTAGTACATATATAAATGTTCTTGCTCCATCAGCAACAGTACTCCAGTAGCAATGAGTACACCTAGAGCCCATATCTTAGTTTCTAACACCATTCTCCAAGAAAATGACTCTTTGAAGAAATGCCTGATTCTAGGACTGGGGCAAGAAACATACAAGATGGGCCTGGGCCAGAAAGTAAAGAAGTACTCAAACCCACATGCACACACGCAGTGAGGGGGCGTGTCAGAGGGACACAGGAGCCAACTGAAAGAACCCCCAATGGTCAAAGATGGAAAAGTTGAACAACAAAATAAATAGAGTAATATTAGATTATAACCAAAAGTATGAGATAAATATTCATGAATCCATATTCCTACTGTTATAAATAAACAATTAAATCAATCAATGTGGGAGAGTAAACAAAACTCCCGGGCGGAAGAATCCCACATCGTTTCTGTAGGAGGCTGCCCAGGACTCCCCACTCCTTAAGCCTCCTTCCCAAGAGTCACTTCACAGTGGCCCGGCCATCAAGGTCACACAGACAGTCATAGCTCCTGAGGCCAGTCTAATGGTGCAGAAACGGCAGGGGCGCCCAGAGCAGGAGAGGCTGAGAAACTGTCATGGCCAAGAAGAGCCTCTGGAGATATGACGACTAAGTGTGATGTGGGGTCCTGGCTGCGGTCCTGGCACAGAAAAAAGGACACTAAGGAAAGGCTAGGAAAATCTGAATAAACTATGGCTTTAGTTAATAACAATGGAGCAACATGGATTCAGTAATTGCAACAAACACACCCTACCCTGCTGTAGGGGGTTCATCGCAGGGAAGCTGGGAGGGGCCAAAGGGGAACTCTTGGCACTGTCTGCACGATTTTTCTGTACATCTAAAACTAGTCTGACATAAAAGGTAAAAAAACAAACCCAAAACTCCTTTCACAGGGTCTGTGTGAAGGGGCGCAGCTGGTAGGCAAGGGCACGGGGTGGGGGGAAAGGGAGGCAGGTGGCCTCTGATCCGCCTTTCCGTAGTCCCCAGGCCTCTTGGCATCACGACCCCTGCCCCAGCCCATTCTTTCCCCTCTCTCGCTTGGCTGCAGCCCCCTCCCAGGAGCTGAAAGTACAAAGCCCTTCCAGGTGGACTCCGGCTTCTCTTTGTTCCCAGCTAATTCTAATTCCAAAGCTCATTGTGCCTCCAGAAGAGGAGGCACCCCCACCCTGTCTCCAGCTGCCCACCCAGCTGCCCTAGGCCCAGAGGGCTCCCCAACAAATAGGAGCCCTCCCTCCAGCCCCCCATCACTCCCCTCCGCCTCAATTCCTACTCCAACCCTCAGCCCTAGTTGGGATCTGAAAGGCTGCCTGCTTCCTGGGACACTGTAGGATGAGTGTCTCCCTCTGTCACTTCTACCCCAAGGAACAGTTTGCTTCTCCCCTAAGAACTACAGTAGGAGCTCTGGGCTGGGCGCCCCAGTGACTCCTACACATGCTCGGAACCCCCTTCCCTGAGTAGAACACAAAGTCCCGGCAAGACAGGTGGATGCTTGGACAGGGACAGCCAGGGACAGCTTCCAGGCCCTCAGCTGGGGACCTGGGGGGTCTACTGTGTTCTTCCCCAGCCCCTGCTGCCTCTGGGAGGGGGCACGATGTGCCTTGACACAGCCAGAGCAGCCAAAGAACGCCCTGAGAGAGCTCACCCAGGCCTGGAAATCCCTTTGCCTTTGTCCTTCAGGCGCTCAGCACCTCCTGGAGCTGCCTCAGGCAACACTGTAACAGTTGCTAGCAGCAAGCTGGTCAGGGTACGGGAGGCCAAAGCTCCAGCCGGCGTTCTGCTCTGGAAAACTCCAGCCTAGCCAGCCCAGGCAGGGGCAGACCAAGGTGGCTGGCTCGGGGAGGGCTCCGGTAGCCCCTTTGGCCTCCTGGACCAGCAGTCCTGAAGGAGCAGAGGGAGGCCTGCAAAGGAAGGGAAGCCAGGCAAGCAGGCCCAGCACGGAGGGAAGCTCAGGGAGTGCGCTGCTGCTCGCTAGTGGCGGCCCGAGCTGGGGAGGCCGAAGTCCAGGTCATGCGGATCTTGTATGCCTTGGAGAGGAGTTTAGTTTCATCTCCAGGGCAAAGAAAAGCCCAGAGAAAGAGCCAGACAGGAGCGCGACTGGTCAGATTTGTGCTTCAAGAGGGTCCCTCCGGCTGCACCAGGCCACAAAGAGGAGGCCACTGCCACTGCAGAGTCCAGGTGTGCGAGGGGTCACTGGCTGGCAGTGGGTGCAGGAAAGCAGGTGCTTTCCAGAAGGGTCTGTGTAGGGAACTGCAGGCCCTGCTGTCAGAGCAGGGGTGGGAAGCAGGATGTAGGGGGCAGCTGCAGGGAGGCGGACCAAGAAGTACAAAGTTGGGGGGTAAGGGGGAAGTGTGGCCCTGTTGAGTCAGATCTGGGGGCCTGTTGGACCTGCCCCCCCAAATGTGGAGGCCTCAGCTCTGAGAGTCTGGAGACACCCTAGGAAGGCAGTGGTTCGTGGAGCAGTGGGAGCCACCTTGCCCTTCACTTCTGTCCCCGGCCACTTCCAACCCAGTCACCTCTTCCTCTCCCTCAGCAGCCTCTGATCCCACAGAGGCAACAGCAATCCCAGGTGGCAGCTCCCTCAAGGTCCTGCCCTTGGCCTTGGAACCTGCTTCCCCTTCCAGCCAGCAGGTACAGGGCAAAGGAGGGACCGCTGCAGTGGCCACTTCCTCAAAGTGTCATCAGTGCACCCATGTCTTTTCGAAGCCATGCTTTCTCTCCCTTCCATCCTCCCCTTGGACAAGCAAGATCTCGAATTCTTGAAAGAGTCACCTGCACCCCACCACACTCTCTCCTGCCCCTGCCCAAATCCACGGCCTCTGCCTACACCTCTCCCTCACCCACGTCACCACCCTCCCTTCATTGGCAACACCCCGCCCCCACCCCCGCCCTGTCCTGCTGGGGTGACGTCCTCTTCTCGCCTTCTCAAATGCCATAGACTTTGCCTGTGCTTTGGCTGGGCTGTCCTCTTCCCTCTCTATCCTTGATCCCTGGGTGGCCCCAGCTCTGCAGGCCATCTGTGGGCCATTTCTCTATTGCCTCTTTGTCCCCAGACCAGCTTTAGTCCTGGGCGGGGCCAGAGAAGACCCAAGTCAGGGACTTCTGATGAACCGTGTGACCCTGCCACCTCAAGAGGCCCCGTCAGCCTACGCACAGGCCACATGGATCTCCCATCCACATCCCTCGGGGCTGCTCCTGCAGGCTGCCCCTCCCTCACCGAGCAGGCTCAATCTGGCTCAGGCAGGATGGCTGCGGGCTCAGCTTAACCGGGTGAGCCATCTGGGCACTGCAATGTCTATGCTCAGATCAGGGGCCCTGGGGTTGAGGGGGGCACACTCTACCTCCCAAGCCAGGAAAGTGACTCCCTCCATCCCTGACCCAACCTCAGGCTAGTCTTGACCCTAGAAAATTCCAAGCAAGCTGCTCAGCTGGTGGTGGAGAGGGAGCCCAACAACTTGCTCTTGCTAGGGAGGTCTGGGGGTCCCTGAGCAGAGGAGCTGGGGGAGTGGAGCAGGAGCTCCAAGCTCAGGCCTTTGGGGGAGGGTCTGTGCCCCCCGACAGGCACCAGGGGGCAGCCTTACCCTATTGTTGCCCCATCTTCTCCAGGTCAGCAGTCCCTACAGTCCCCACACCAGGCAGGGGTAGCAGAACAGTGGTCATTACACAGTCCCCTTCTCTATCTTGGTGACAAACTCTAGCCTTGCTCCTCAACCAAGCAGACTTCCTTTGCCTACTTCAGAAACTCAGAGACCTGTCACCGCAAGAGCTGGGGCCCTGACCGGAGTCCACCGTCCAGGGCTGCAGCCCCAGAGTTGTGGGAAGCTGAACATAATGCAGAGGCAGGACAGCACACCTGGAGACAGGTACAACCACCCCAACCTTTCCCCTCCAAGCCAGCCATTGGCCCAGCCCTTCAGGAGGCCAATGCGGGTGCAGGGAGCGGGGATGCTTGAGACCGTGGTACCCAACACGCCAGAGGGGTGGAGATGGGGCTGGTTGCCGGACAGCAGGGACCAGGCGGACACCAGGAGAAGCAGGCTCTGGCCTGTGAGAATCGGGGAGAAGGGGGGCGGGGATGCCTGGAAGGAGGCCAGGGAGCTGCTCTTCTACAGCTGGCAAGGACAAGTTGGGAGACCCGCGCCCCGCCGGGCCGGGAACCTGGAGCGAGGGCGGTGAGGACCCCGGGGAGGAGGTGCTGGTGGGCATCGCAGGTAGCAGCTATCCCGCCTCCCGCTGGAGTGGCGTCTCCTCCTCTGGAGGAGGTGGGCGGAGTGACTGACGAGAGAGCGGGAGGAGGCTGCGGGAGGGGGAGGGGACCGCCCGGTCGTGGGGGTGGGGCGACGGTGACATCACCCCGGAGTCATTCTTAAGCGGCGGCCGGTCGCGGCCAGGGAAGAGTGGGACAGTCGGAGCGCAGTGGCGAGTCGCTGAGCCCGCCGCGGCCCCGAGAGCGGCTGGAGCCGCCGCCGCCGCCGCTGGGAAGGAGGGGGCGAGGCGCGCCCGGGCCGCCGTCGCTGCCACCGCCGCCGCCACCGCCGCCGCAGTCGCGGGCGAGCCGGGCAGCCACCGCGGGCCCGGGCCGGGGCGGGGGGCGCGGGCCGCAGGCTCCGGCTCCGGCCGCCGCTTGCAGACAGCCCGCGCCTATGTCGCCCGCGCCCCGCTAGGCTGAGCCTTGGGCCGGGAGGGCCGCCGTCGCCGCCGCGCGAGCCGCGGGCAGGAGCCTCGGGAGCCGCCGCCGCCGCCGCCCGGCCGGGCCCCGCCGCCGCCCGCGCGCCCCCGGGCCCCGACACACATGAGATTCTTCAGGCTCACTTTCAAGTGCTTCGTGGACTGCTTCTGACTGCGCCGCCCCACCGTCCCGCACCCCGCCCGCCCGCCGCCCCGTCCCCCAGCCCGGCCGCCCCAGGCCCCGGGCGGGTCCGCGCCTCCGGCCCTCCCCCCGGTGCCGCCGCGCACCCCGCCCACCCCCCGCCAGGCGCCGCGACCCCCGGCCCGGCCGCGCGGCCCGCCAGGGCCATGGCGAAGAAGAGCGCCGAGAACGGAATCTACAGCGTGTCCGGCGACGAGAAGAAGGGCCCCCTCATCGCGCCGGGGCCCGACGGGGCCCCGGCCAAGGGCGATGGCCCCGCGGGCCTGGGGGCACCCGGCGGCCGCCTGGCTGTGCCACCGCGTGAGACCTGGACGCGCCAGATGGACTTCATCATGTCGTGCGTGGGCTTCGCCGTGGGCCTGGGCAACGTGTGGCGCTTCCCCTACCTGTGCTACAAGAACGGCGGAGGTGAGGCCCCCGCCCCGCCGCCGCGTCCCTGCTCCCCTCCAGGGCTCCCCTCCCCCGCCGTGGCCCACCCAAGCCAGGGGCAAAGTCCAGGGGTCCGACAGGTCCCCCAGGGCCGTGAGGGTCGGTGGCCCAGCCAGCCGCCTCCACCCCCTCGCCAGTCATGTGCCTGGCAGCGCGCGGGGGGAGGGCGCCGGGGAGCCTCCTGCCCAGGCCAGGGGCTGCTCCCCAGACTCCGCTCGGGGAGAGACTGGCCACGAGGTGGGAAGGGGAGGACTGCTCCCTGGGGGGGCTCCAAGAGGTGAGGAGCCCTGGCTGCCCCCGCGGGTCAGGCACACAACTGGTACATTGTGTGGGCCCCCCACGTGTGCACACACGAACACACACACACACACAATGGGCCACTCTGTCCCTCCCCCCTGCCCTCCCCTCTCCTCCCTTTCCTCCTCTCCCCTCCCCTCCCCTCTAGCCTGGGCCTGGAACACTGGGTGCCTGAGCCAGGCTTGAGAAGCCTGCGGCCTGGCCTGCCTGGCGCCGCCACTGGACACACTGCATGCACACCCCATGCCCACCTGCCCGCCAGAGCCCAGCTTAGCAACAGCGACAGGCACGCATGTGTCCTGTGACTGCAAAGCAGCACCCCGGTTGCTGGGAAGCCGAAGTGGCTGGGTGATGGGTGGGAAACTGAGGCCTACAGCGAAGGCCTTTGCCCAAGGTCACACACAAGAAGGATGCTGGGACCAGGAGCCAGGCACAGTGCAGCCAATCTCAGCCTCTGAGTAGTGGAGATAGCTGAGCCAGGAGCAAGGGCAGGGGCCTAGAAAGGAGGAGGGGGCAGTGGAAGGGGGCTGTTGGTGCCCAGCTCTGTCATCTCTCCCACTGCCCCCCCCCCCCCCGCTGGCCAAAGACTGCCTCTGGCCCAGCCCTGCCTGCCTCCCCCTGAGCCTGGCTCAGCCCCTTTCTGCCACCTGTCTCCCTCTGTCCTTGCACACCGACACCCCACCAGCAGAGGACTGCTACCCACCCGCCCTTCTCCTTGGACCTTTGCACTTGGAGGCAAACGTCTAAGTGCAGGGCGCTCAGGGATGCCCTGCCTTCAGATGAGCCCCCAGGCCAGAGTTACCAGCCCTGGCACACGCGCACACATGCACATGCACGTGCCCTCGCTCTTCCTTCTGGTGCTGCCTGGCAAACGGGAAACTGCAGCACAAGGGATGGCTGGCATGTCTGAGCATGTGTGTCCTCCATGCCCATTAGGTCACCCCAGGTGACTTCAGGGTTGGAAGCCCTGTGGGCCTAGGTCCCCTCCATAGCCCAGTGAATAGGACTCTAATGGCCTAGGGGCTGCCACAGCCCCTCCCTTCAACAGACTCAGAACCCACCCCCAAGACTGTTCACCTTGGGCCTCTGAGTCAGCGGCCACCCCTGCACTGATTCACCCAGTGGGAAGTTAGGATAGGCCAGGGCTCCGCCCAGCTCCCAGGGCCACCTGGCAGGGAGGGGTGGGTTTGGGTCAAGTCCCCACCTGGCTAAGGCGCCACTTTGCATGAGTGCCTGTGGTCTTCAGGGGGACTCTGCCAGAGTCCCCCCCCTCATGCCTCTCCCCAGGTGTGTTCCTTATTCCCTATGTCCTGATCGCCCTGGTCGGAGGAATTCCTATTTTCTTCTTGGAGATCTCGCTGGGTCAGTTCATGAAGGCCGGCAGCATCAATGTCTGGAACATCTGTCCCCTATTCAAAGGTGAGCAGCCCTGGGGCCAGCCCTCCGCCTCCCCCTCAGAGACTCCTTCCTTTTCCCACTGCTAGGGCAAGGGCTTGGGAGCAGAGCACGGCTGGCACCCACTTGAGAGATATTTTCCTGTCCTGAGCACCAGGCCAGGGGCCATGTGATGGCCCCCTAGTCGTGAGGGGAAACCTGGAGGCCATGTGGACCACACAGTGAACTTGGGGAGTCAGAGACTAGAAGTAGGGATAGGGCCTTTCCACAACGGCAAGGACGGACCAGGCACAGCTGGAGTGGGGACACAGCATCATCCCCAAGGAGGCTGGAGCACAGAGAAGTGAAGTGACTTGCTGAGGTTGGCCACCGAGGGGTTGACTGCCTCAGGTTAACTAGCAAGCTCCCCCAGCTGCTGTGTAGTGAAGGCTTCTGGGGGCCCAGGTGGAGGTTTGGACCTCCTGGAACCACTGCGGTGGCAGCAGGACTGAGAGAAGGGGCCAGGCGTGTGAGGAAAGCAGATAGGTCTGGGGCTGGACGGAGCAGAGGAGTGTGGAGGCTGGGCAAGGCACAGGGCTGACGCGATGGGAGGTGGGCGGGAGTTAACCAGTGTCCAACACGCACAGGGGAGGATTGGGGCTTGGGAAGACTCTGGTAGGATGGATGAGGGGAGGTTCAAGCTGTTAGGGGCCTAGTAGGAACTGCTGTCAGCCCTGGCAAGGGAGATAACGGGAATGGTGGGGAGGTGGCCAGAAAAGAATCCAGATGGAAAGGAACCCCCTTGTCCCCAGGCCTGGGCTATGCCTCCATGGTGATTGTCTTCTACTGCAACACCTACTACATCATGGTGCTGGCCTGGGGCTTCTATTACCTGGTAAAGTCCTTCACCACTACGCTGCCCTGGGCCACATGTGGCCACACCTGGAACACTCCTGACTGTGTGGAGATCTTCCGCCATGAAGACTGTGCCAATGCCAGCCTGGCCAACCTCACATGTGACCAGCTTGCTGACCGCCGATCCCCTGTCATCGAGTTCTGGGAGTGAGTCAGGCACCTCTGGGCCAAACCCATCCTGTACCTCCCCGACCCCGGTCACCCACACACGGCTCAGCCCTGAACACACAAGGCCCAGGATGTGGAGCAGTCACTCCTAGTCCCCGCCTATTCTCGGGGAGCACCCAGGCCAGTCCCTGGGGCTTGGACACGGCTTGCTCCTTCAGTAACACGGGTCACTGCCCTTCCCTCGTGCCCATCTTGCCTGGTGGGGCGTGGGTAGAGTGGGGGGCCCTGGATCCTGGGGCTCGGCTGCGGGCCCCACCGCCTCCCGCCGGCCAGGGGCTCCCAGGCTCCAGGCACACCGTGCCGCCTCCAGGCCTGGCCCAGGTGGATGGGAGGGACCGGCTGGACCAAGGTTGCAGGAGGGAGGAGCCACGACCCCTTGGGGCAGATCCCAGTGGCTTCATCTGTCCCCTGCTGGCACAGCCCTCATGGCGTCTCCCTCCCCTAGGAACAAAGTCTTGCGGCTGTCTGGGGGCCTGGAGGTGCCAGGGGCCCTCAACTGGGAGGTGACCCTGTGTCTGCTGGCCTGCTGGGTGCTGGTGTACTTCTGTGTCTGGAAGGGGGTCAAATCAACAGGAAAGGTACAGCTGGAGGCGGGCAGGGTGGGGCAGCGTTGCCCTGGGAGCCGTGTGTCTCTGCAAGGCACAACTGTTACAACAGGAGGGGCTAGGGCCAGAGGAGAGGGGAGGGACTTGAATCCAGGCCACTCTCCCCACCGCATGCTGGATGTTCCTCTCCACCCTCCAAATCTGGGCACCAGCAGCCTTCCCTCCTGAGGGCAGGTCCAGGACAGGCAGGAACTGCCCCTTCCCTGTGTCCCGTGCCCATCCCTGCTCTTCTGCCCTCCCTGGTTTTTCTCGAGCCTGTTTTGACAGTCTGGGTGGCCCTGTCTGTGGCTGTCTCTCTCACCTGACTGTCTCTCTGGCCTTGGGGACCCAGAAGGGAATCTGGACACATCCCTGCTCCAGGGGCTCACTGTCGGGTCAGGGAGACATATGTACGAACAGACACTGAGACAGTGTATTGAGGGCTGGGGACATGGCCAGGTCCCTAGAGGGCAGGACTCCAGTGTGTCTCATTCCCAGCAGGGTCCCCAGAGCAGGTACTTGCTAAACTGGTGGCCCAGCTTGGACGTTGGATGAGGAGGCAAAAGCCTTTGCTGTCTTGTCTTCCTCTTGCCTCTGTCTGTCTGGCCTAGTTATAATCCCCAACTAGTGACTAAGGATCTTGCCTCTCTACAGAGGATGATCTGGGCTAGGGGCCCAGGAGGTATGGGACCTACCCCATTTGATGTCCCCCACTCTGATGGGCCCCACAGGGCTGAGATGGATGTGTGCATGTCACCCCTACCCCTGTACTGCCCACACAGACTCTCCCTACCTCAGACAAACTCATGCACCCCTTGCCCAACAGTCCTCACTCCCCACACATACCCTATGCCTCCCTATCCCCATGTGGACACACTGGAGAAACTGCCCGGACACTGCCACTCAGAGGAGAGCACACAGGGGCTCACCACTGCCCTTGCAGAACAGCAAAGGTGCCTAAGGGACCCTGGCCCTTGAGAGCCACGGCCCTGCCTCTCCCCTCCCTGTGCAGCTGGCCTGTGCTGGCTTCACCCCAGCGTCCTGTGGGGGCAGCCATGGCTCTGAGGGGTAGAACGGGGGCTCCCAGCTGGGGCTGGGGCCCTAAGCATCCTGGGCCCCCAGATCGTGTACTTCACTGCTACATTCCCCTACGTGGTCCTGGTGGTGCTGCTGGTGCGCGGGGTGCTGCTGCCGGGGGCCTTGGATGGCATCATCTACTATCTCAAGCCCGACTGGTCGAAGCTGGGGTCCCCTCAGGTGAGGAGGGGGTGGCTGTGTGGCAGCAGGGAGAGGAGGGGTAGCCTGGCAGGGCCCCTCATGCCTGTACTCCCCCGCCCTTCTCCAGGTATGGATAGATGCCGGGACCCAGATTTTCTTTTCTTACGCCATCGGCCTGGGGGCCCTCACGGCCCTGGGCAGCTACAATCGCTTCAACAACAACTGCTACAAGTAGGCGCCCCGCCTCGCCCCGCCCCCCCGGCCCTGCAAGCAGCAGGAGCCTCACCAGCCCCTCTGCCCCGCACCCAGGGACGCCATCATCCTCGCCCTCATCAACAGTGGAACCAGCTTCTTCGCTGGCTTCGTGGTCTTCTCCATCCTGGGTTTCATGGCTGCAGAGCAGGGCGTGCACATCTCCAAGGTGGCAGAATCAGGTAAAGCCCCCCAACCCAGCCTCAGCCCTGCCTTCAGAGTGCCAGCTGCGGCCCTGAAGTACGGCATATATGAACACACACGCAAACAGAGACTCTGAAAAGTGACAGACAGTTCAAACTGAGCCTGTCAGATTGCCCTGGGCACAGGCAGGCCTGGCTGAGCAGCTGCCAGGCACAGCTGTTCTCCAGCACACTCTGGGCCCTTTCCATCCCTCCCCAGGGGCCTCGGGGTCTGTCCTTGTATTTGTCAGTGTTGCACGGGGCAAAAGAGGGCCTCATCCCAGCCCCCGCTGCATCACCCTGGGGTTAACAGTGACCTGTGAGGACAGTTGCTCTTCGAGCCCAGGGAGCAGAATGAGTCAGACGCCCACTCACACAGGCCCCAGCACGGGATATGCACAGGGTTTGGGTGGGCCCGGCCATGCCTTGCCACCAATGGAAAGGCCAGGCTGCAGCTCTTGGCCACAGGGTGTCCCTCTGAGGGGGGTGTGAGTGTGAGCGGGGCAGGCAGGGCTCAGGGTGCGTGCAGGTAAGTACACAGGCTGCCGGGGTCTGGAGCCTGCACCTTTCTACCCACAGGGCCTGGCCTGGCCTTCATCGCCTATCCCCGGGCTGTCACGCTGATGCCTGTGGCCCCGCTCTGGGCTGCCCTATTCTTCTTCATGTTGTTGCTGCTCGGTCTTGACAGCCAGGTTTGCAGAGGGGGTTCTAGAACAGGGAGCCAGGGCCAGTGAGGGGTGGTTGGTGGGCAAGGAGGGAGGAGAAGGGCTTGGCCTAAGCTGCCTTGGCCACAGTTTGTAGGTGTGGAAGGCTTCATCACTGGCCTCCTTGACCTCCTCCCGGCCTCCTACTACTTCCGTTTCCAAAGGGAGATCTCTGTGGCCCTCTGCTGCGCCCTCTGCTTTGTCATCGACCTCTCCATGGTGACCGATGTGAGTGGGGGTAGGGTGGGGGGGCCTCTGGCCTCTGGCCACCATCCCTGACCTGGCTCTGTCTCCCAGGGTGGGATGTACGTCTTCCAGCTGTTTGATTACTACTCGGCCAGCGGCACCACCCTGCTCTGGCAGGCCTTTTGGGAGTGTGTGGTGGTGGCCTGGGTGTACGGTAAGTCTGGGTCGCGGGCTGGGCTGAGGGTGCAGGTGGGGTGGGGCAGGGGGTCTCCAGCTCTGGCCCTCCCCAGGAGCCGACCGCTTCATGGATGACATCGCCTGTATGATTGGGCACCGACCCTGCCCCTGGATGAAATGGTGCTGGTCCTTCTTCACCCCGCTGGTCTGCATGGTAAGGGCTGGGCAAGTGGGGCAGGGTGGGGCGACGCAGAGGGCCCCGCCAACCGCAGGTGTTCTTGTCCCCAGGGCATCTTCATCTTCAATGTCGTGTACTACGAGCCACTGGTCTACAACAACACCTACGTGTACCCGTGGTGGGGCGAGGCCATGGGCTGGGCCTTCGCACTCTCCTCCATGCTGTGTGTGCCCCTCCACCTCCTGGGCTGCCTCCTCAGGGCTAAGGGCACCATGGCTGAGGTAAGGCCCTGCACCCCAGCCCTCCCTCCACAGGATGTCCCACCGTGCCAGAGCCTCTGGCCAGCTCAGACTAGGGCTGGTGGCGGGAGGAGCAGGACCCATCCCCAGCTTCCTTCCCCTCCGTGTGAGCATCTACACAGCCCTGCTTCCTAGTGAAGGCAGCAGAGCCTGAAAGGCTCCCCGGGAGGTGCAGCCCTGACTTGGTGGCAGGTGGTGGGAACTACAGAGAGGTAGAGGAAGTTGCCATGGGGACGAGCAAGTGACCCTGGGGGTGCTTAATGTGTCCTCCCATTTCACAGCGCTGGCAGCACCTGACTCAGCCTGTCTGGGGCCTCCACCACTTGGAGTACAGAGCTCAGGATGCGGACGTCAGGGGCCTGACCACCCTGACCCCCGTGTCCGAGAGCAGCAAGGTTGTCGTGGTGGAGAGTGTCATGTGACAGGCAGCCCAGCTCACATCACCAGCTCACCCTCCGGTAGCCATAGCAGCCCTGCTTTAGCCCCCACCCTACCCCTCCAGGGGGCTGGCCTTTCCCTGATACTTTCTCAGGGTCTGCCTGGGGGAGGAGGGAAGGAAGCACCGTGAGTGCTAACTAAAATAACTTTTTCCATTTTTAATAAAACGCCAAAAATATCACAACCCACCAAAAATAGATGCCTATCCCCCCCAGCCCTAGCCAAGCTGGTCCCAGGCCCTGCTTACCACCTCTCCCCCCAGTGCCACGACCCATCTCCTCCTATCCCTGCTATGCCCACCTGGCCCACCTCTACAGGCTCTGCTCCCTAACACACCCTTGGGTGGCCCTCGCCCTAGACGCAGCAGTGGCAACTCGGGAAATGGGGGTGGGGAAGGCAGGAGAGGGGGCAAGGGAGGGGCAGCAGAACCAAGCCGAATATTTCAGCTGGGCTAGACCCCTCTCCCTCACCCTATTCTAGAAACCTAGAGAGCCAGCCAGCAATGGAACCTTCTGGTTCCTGCGCCAGTCGCCACCAATGTCAACTGTGTGAGCTCGGGTATGAGTGCGTGTGTGCGTGAGTATGTAGAGTATATATAGATCTCTATCTCTTAGCAAAGGTGAATACCAGATGTACATGGCTGCCTCTGGGCAAAGGAGGCTTGTATTTTGCACATTTTATAAAAACTTGACCAGAGAGTGAGATTTCTGCTTGTATATTTCTAAAAAGAGAAAAGAGCCCAAACATCCCTCTCCTTACCACACCCTGTCCCTCTCACCCCTCTGCCCTAGCCAAGGAGTGTGAATTTATAGATCTAATTTTCATAGGTAAAAACAAAAGCTTTGAGCTGTTGAGTATGTGAGTCTGTTGTGTGGATGTGCGTGTGGTCCCCAGCCCCAGACTGGGGTGGTAAAGTGCATGGTGGAGGCCTGGGGGGGGGACATGCCACCCCTTTGCCCACAAGTCTGTGAGGCGAGAGGCTGCAGTATTCTGTCCCAGGGACCTGGGGCCACTCACCTGGCATGCTCAGGCCTGCCCACACCCTGCTCCCTGGGCTGGGCACGACTGTAGGGGTGGTAGATGGGTACAACCCAGGGAGGGGATCCGGGCATGGCTCCCACCTCCAAGCTTAAGGCTGATGCATGCACTTGCCACATCTCAAGTCTTCCCTGTAGCAGCTTTAACCCACCTACGTCTGTGTCACGTCTAGCCCTGAGACAGCTGAGTGGCCCCCAGAACAGCTCCCCACACTGGGGCATAGGCTGGAGGGGTGGGGCTGGGCAAGGGCGGCGGGCCTGCGGGGACATTCTTACTGTGCTAAAAAGCCACTGCAAACATAGCAATAAAAACATGTCATTTTCCAAAGGTGGCTCCTCGCTGCCTCTGCTTCTCTGGGAGGGGACAGGGTACACAAGGTATGAGGGGGGCCTTCCCCCAGCTCGAGCTGCTGCGGTCAGCCAGCATGTCCGAGGGCCTCTGCGCCCAGCATGGGGTCCAGGAACTGGGAAGGGAGCAGGGAAGGCAGCGGGAAAGCCTGGTCCCCCTGGAGCTGACACACTTGGGGAGAAAAGCAAATCGAGCAGAAGGGTGGGTGTGAAGCTGTGGGCACTCAAGTCTTCAGAAGGTCGTCTCAAGACTGCATCACTGAACAGATGATCTTCCAAGACCTGAAGGACTTGAATGGGCAGGCCAGGGCCAGGCAGATCTTGGGGAAGAGGCCATAGCAATGACCCAGGCATGTGGTGGTATTACTTGGGCCAAGCTGGTGGCACTGAAGGTGATTTGAAGCCTTTGGATTAAAAACCTATTTTGAAGGTGGAGCCAGCAGGGGCCACAGGTGACTAGGATGCAGGATTCAAAGAGGCAGTGAGGAGGACACCACGAGATTCAGATTCGGCCTGAGCAATGGGGAGAAGGGAGTTGCTGGGCTCTGTGATGGGGAAATGAGGACAGGACATTGGGAGTGGCTTTGCGTGTGTCATGCAGGAAGTGTCATCCAAGTGGAGATATCTAGTAGGCAGGTGGACACAGGAGTCTGGAGTTCCAGGAAGAGTCTGGCCTGCAGACAGAACTTTGCAAGTTGTCACCACATATAGATAACACTGAAAGCCTTGAGCCTGGCTGAGCTCACCAGGGGAGGCTGAGTGTGGGCATGGAGGGAGAGGGGGCGGAAACACTGAACCCTGAGCCGGGGACACTCAGAGGTCAGAGAGAAGAGGAGGAGCAGGCAGAGGGTGAACCCAACAGTGCCTGGGGACATCCTGTAAGGTTCAAAGAGCAGGGAGTGATCAGCTCCATCAGGTGCTGCTGCTGGGCAAGGACGACGAACGCTGGCCGGGTCTGGCAGAGGTCATGGACGCTGCACAAGAGACGCATGGGTAGAAGGGTGTGTGCAAAAGCCTGACTGGAGTGGAAATAAGAAAGAAGGGCAGCTGGGCGTGGTGGCGCATGCCGGTAGTTCCAGCTACTCAGGAGGCTGAGGCGGGAGGATCACTTGAACCAGGAGTTTGAGGTTGTGGTAAGCTACGATGACACCACTACACTCTAACCCGGGGCTAACAGAGCAAGACTATCTACCCCACTCCAAAAAAAAAAAAAAAACCACAAAGGAAGAAAGAAGGGGTAAAGCAACCTGAGTGTCCATGGAGGGAAGCATGGATAAGCAAATGCAGTCTCTCCAGGCAATGGAACACGACTCAGCCTTGAACAGGAAAGAAATGCTGACACGGGCTACAGCACGGCCGACCCGTGAGGGCGTCGTGCTCTGTGAAATGAGCCAGTCACAAAAGGACAAATACCACAAGATTCCACTTCTGTGCGGGGCCATATCTGAGAGCAGTCCAATCCCCAGAGACAGACAGGGGAGTGGTGGGTGCCAGGGGCTGGGGAGGGGCACAGGGAGTCGGTGTTCCATGGGGACAGAGTTTGGGTTTGGGAAGATGAACAAGGTCTGTGGATGGACAGTGGGGATGGCTGCACAGCACCGTGAATGTGCTGAACACCACCGACTGCACCCAAATGTGGTAATGTGGCACATTTTATATGTTCTATTTTACCATAGTAAAAAAAAGGGGGTACAAAGGAATTGGAGGTAGTGAGTACAGACAGGTCCTTGCACAGGATGAGAGTGTGGCACCCCATCCAGGAAGTGGGGGTGCCATAGGTGTTGAGGGGTGGCCAGAGGCAGAGCAGAAAGCACAGTCGTCCGCCAGGGTGGGCACTGGGAGGTGTCAAGGGATGGGAGCCTGGTGCTCACTCTGGAGTCCAGCCTGGGCAGAGGGGAGGGGGTCCCTCAGAGAAAAGTGACAGCTTGGGCTGCTCACCTCAGGTCCTTCCCGGGACTGCTATTTGGGAACACCAGGAGTCCACACTCTTTAGCAGGAAACATTCCCCAAACGTCTAGAGCTGGGGGAGGGCTCTGGCTTAGAACACTGTCACCAAGAAGAACTGGGGTTAGAAACACACGGACCTGACAGGGAGCTGAGGAGGACAGTGGGCACGAAGTCCCACCCTAGCTCAGCCCAGGGGCTTCAGAGCCTGTCCCTGGCACCACATGCAAGGCCTTCCCCTCCATAAAGCCTCTGCTCTCACCAGGCCTGCAACTTCAAGAGCTCCCACCTGCTGGCAGCTCCCAGCTCTCCAGCCTGGCCCTCCCTGGCTGCAAAGGCCCTTCCCTGGCATCTGCCAGACCTCTCCCCAAGGTGCCCCAGGCCCCTTACACAGCCATCAGGAACCTACAGCCCAGCATCACCCTCAGGGTACCTCCCATCCTGCCACTCTCAACCAGGTCTCTTTGCCTGATGACAGCCACCCTTTGCTAACTGTTCCCCTCACCATCAGGCCAAACATCCTCCAAACCACTGACCACAATGCCACCAAACACTGACATTACAAAAAGGAACTTCACAGAGGTGGGCCACTTGAACTGGGTCCTGAAGTAGTAGGTAGGCACCCTTTACTCAGGACTTAACTCCTGCATTAGGGGTTACGACACAGAGATCAACAAGCAGCAACCTCTGCTCTCAAGCAGCTTACAATCTAACAGATGTGCAAGAAAATGGACCAGGACACCCATGGGCATAGACAGCCCAGAACACCCAGGCTGCTCCAGGGAAATGTAGCCCAGCAGGTGAGTGCCAAGCACATTTCCTGTGGGCAGCCCTCCAGTCTAGGTCAGGCACTGGCCTCGCTTTCCATCTCTAAGAGCCCATGACACCCACCCTGTCATTGTTCCATCCCCCCGCTAGACAGAGTGCTCCAGAAGCTGGCCTTGTACAGCTTTCTGCCCACTGCCTGGCCCAGAGAAGGGAATTAGCCAGGGCCTGGGAGGAATGGCAGGAGAGGCTGTCTGGGCTGGCAGGGGAAGAACCCATGAGCACACTGTTTTGGACTTTAGCCTTTAGAAGCTCAGAGAAGGGAGAGCTCAGGGAGGCCCAAGGTAGTCAGGGAACACTTCCTGGAAAAGTGCAACTAGCCTTCAGCCTTGGCATAGCAACCAGAGGGTGTCACCTGCGTGTCCCTTTCCCCCACCAGACACCACCTCTCAGACTGCCTGGAAAGGGACAGAACTTGTGAGGCGACTGCTCTGAGTAAGAGGAAGGGCAATGGGATGCTAGGGAAAGGAGCTACCAGCTTGGGCATGGGAACTCATGGCTGGTCAGCAGCCACCCTGCCAGTGTCAACATCTTCAGGGGTCCCCCTCCCAATTCCAAGAAACACACCTCTAACCTGCTTCCCTGACCCTCTTGCCTAGTCCTCGTATAGACATCAGGTATGGCGGAGACCCTGCAGGATACAGGGCTGTCGGGGACTAGCAGAGAACAATGCACCAGAATGGTGTTGGGGACAGGGGTCTCCTTCCTCATGCCCTGTTAGATGGTAATACAGTGTGGGGCCAGAGCCTCAGCTGCCAGGTGGGAAGCCCTGGCTCCAGCCAGCCCTAGCTCCCTGTGGGCCCAGGAGACACAGCTCTGAGGCAGCCACCTTGCAGGGAGATGTCAGCAAGCCAGCACACAGTGGTCTAGTGGCAGGCACAAGCCCAGCACCCTGCCTAGCATGTTCTCAGAGTGTAGGCAGCAGGGGGTCTCCAACCTCCCCTCTGCCTAGCTCTGCCCCAGGCCAGCTCTAGGTCACTGTCAAGGACAAGTCTCCTTTCCCAGCTGGCATTAGTCAGAGGTCATCCTGTAAACCTTCAGGAGGGGGTGGGGCAGGGAGTGACTGTTGGCATTCTGCCACGTTCTGTCTGTCCCAAATGTGATGAACAGGAACCCAGAGAAAGCAAGCGAGTTTGCCACCCGGAAGCCCCACTGGTTTACTGAGGCTCCCAAGCTGCCAATCCCCAGGGAGAAGGACAGGACAGACACTCCCTGAGTGGCCCTAAAGTGGGGCTTGGCCCAGGGAGCAGGAAGGGCAAAGAGGGCAGGGCCTTCAAGGGCAGGTGTGAGCCTGGCCATTAGGGGCTGGAACAAGTTGAATGGCTCTGGAAGAGCCGCTTGCACACCCTCCTAGCCACTTGGGGTCTTCAGGAAGGAGAAAGCCAGTCCTCCTCACACCTGAGTTACATACAAGCACCATGTACGTATAACAACAACCTTTATTGCCCCCAAGAGAAACTCCAGTCCGCCAGCTTCACCTACCCTCCTGTAGGACCAGAGAAAACATCAACACAGCAAAACAAAAAGGGGGCTCAAACCAGCAGGAAGCAAGCCCTACTGCAAGCCGGATTCCAACTGCCCTCCACTCTTAGGAATTAAAGCCAGGGCTGGGTTGCGCTGGGCAGGACAATGGCAAACTCTTTCTGAATGTGTGGCAATCAGGTCCCCTGTGGTATGCTGGGAGAGAGTGGAAGGGGGCCAAGATGACAAGCTACAAACTGAGAAAGGGAGTGGGGGAAGCAGAGGGAGTGAACTGAAGTACTGGAGGGAGTGGCTGGGCTCTCAGGAAGCAGCGAGCACGTGCCAGGTGGAAGCCGGCTACAGGCAGGGGAGGAGGGAGACCCTCACTCCTCCTTCTTGTCCGTGGGGCCATCTACAGCAGCCTGGAAAGGGACAGAAATCCCACAGCAGTAGGTTGACAGGGCCCACTCCACTCCTTCAACCTCCAGCCCCATGCTCCCCCAGGCCCAGATCAGCTCCTTTGTCCTCTAATGACAGATACCCACAGGATCAAGAGACCTCATCCTCAGCAGCACCCAAAGGCTTGCCAGGGTAGGTCAGCCCTTGCCCACACTCTTGGGAAGGTCCCGACCCCAGTGCCAGCCAGAGGAGGATGGCCAGGACCTCCCTGAGGGCTGAGCCCTGGATGGGGGAAACAGCTGGGCATTCAAGTCCCCTGCAAGATCCAGTTCAGCACCTTCCCAACTCTGTGACCTTCTATAGGTCTCCTCAAAACTCAAGTCCTGCCCAGTTAGCCTGCCCTATGCTGAGGGCATAGACTCCCCCTTTGGGGCTGGACTCTTCCTCCCCACCTGCTGTGGTGCCCAAACTTGGGCCACCAAGCACTAAGGCAGACTGTCCAAACTTCAGGGTGTTTACCTCACACCCAACTTCAAGACCACCTGGGCTTCCGGACGCAACCTGGCGTTAGGTTAGTCTAAGGGTTAACACCAGGCTGGGGCAGCTGGGTGAGGTGGCCTTTCATGCCTGTCCTCACTTGCCCAGGGATCTTTGCCCATGTCACCCCCTAGCCCTCTGGAAGAGAAGACCAGGGCCTACAGTTTCACCTGCATGTCTGTTCTTGATGGGGCCCCAACCCATGGATGGAGGCTGGGCATGATGGTGGCAGGTGTAGGGAGCCAATCCCACTGCTGAGGGCCACCTCAGCAAGTACCTGCCATCTACTGCCAGGCCACACCTCTCCTGCCCACGTGAAGGGTTCTGCTTGGCAGGCTCTTCTCTAGGCCAGGAGGCAAAGCGGAGCAGAGGAGAGCACAGCCACCTGGCCACCCAGGCCTTTCAAAGGGCTCCCTCCCTACACACAGGGGCTGCCCCATCCGCCCTCCTGCGCGTCTGTGCAGCAGGGCACGTGGGCTGACCTGCAGCTTTGCGTGCTCCTCCAACAGGCGGTCGTACTCCTTGGTCAGGCCCTCAGCCTGCTTCCGCATGGCCACAACCTCGTTTTCAGCTTTCTCTAGTTCTGGAAATGATGCAAATGTTGAAGAAAGCAGAAATAAAAAGTCTGGAATTCAGGGAAAAAACCTACTTGCTGGAGACACCAGAACTGCCCCTGAATCTGTCTCAAATGAGGCTGTGCAGGAGACGATCTCTTTGAATGAAGCTCCTCTGCCTTTGCAGCAACACCCCCAATGCAAAGCAGCGGGGAAGAGGTGACCAAAAGAGCTAGATCAAGCAAAAACTAAAAGCTAAAGAGGACCCCCTTGGTCTTTGTTATTTGGTTGGCTTTTTTTTTTTTTTGAGACAGGGTCTCATTCTGTTGCCCCGTCTAGAGTACAGTGGCGTGATCATGGCTCACTGCAACCTCCAACTGTGGGGCTCAAGCAACCCCCTCTGCCTCAGCCTCACAAGTACCTGGGACTACAGGCATGTGCCACCACACCCAGCTCATTTTTTCTGTTTTTGGTAGAGACGGCATCTCGCTCTTGCTAAGGCTCGAACTCCTGATCTGAAGCAATCCTCCCGCCTTGGCCTCCCAGAGTGCTAGGATTATAGATGTGAGCCATCTTGGTCTCTTTAATGGAGGGGAACCCCAGTGGCTCTCAACATGGGTGACCTTCAGGGAGGTTGAGAGTGGGAGGCAGGGAACAAAATCCCAGCCTCAAAGCAAGACTCCTGGTAACAATGCCTTGCTGAGAGGAGTGGCAACCAAAGCCCACAGTGCTGGGTAAAAACACTCCAGACTTAAATCTACACAGGCAGGCCAATTGAGAGCTGGTTTAGATTTCCAAAACACTACCACGAATTCCCATCCACTCCCTTCCTGAACACCACTCCTGACACTCTTCTCGCTCTCAGTTCCAAGGCTGCCTCTGCAGGAGAGTCCCAGCATGCACTGCTGCAGCACTCGGAGTGGCTGAAGGCCTGGCCCTGCCACAACTGGGGCTCCTCCTGGGCCCTGCTCAAACCGATAAGCCCAACCTGGCTGCGCTGGGGCTTAGAGGCACAGGGTGCTCTCTCTTCGTTTCCACCCAGCTCTTGAGCTTGTGCGTGAGATTCCTTATTAATATTCTGGCATAAGAGGGGCAGCCGCAGAAGCGGGGGGCACACAAGGACAATCCTCACTTTGCTTAGTGCCAGCTAGCTCGTTCTTTAGCCTCTTCAGGTCAGCCTTCAGGTTCCTGTTCTCCTCCTCCAGCTTCAACTCCGCGTCCCCGACATCCAACTTGCCTCCGCCAATAGCAGTTCCCTGGGAAAAGTGCCAAGGGCCAGGGTTACTTGGAAGGGAGGGTGGGAGGGAGAGAGGGAGAGGCTCTAGACCCATCCTCCCCACTGAGCTACAGTTCCTCAAGCTGCCCTAGGCGCTTGCCCCTTCGGAAATGTCAGCATGGAACCAAGCCACTACTTGCTCCCAGGGACCAGGCAAAGGCCAGGGTGTGGCTGCCTGCTGAGGGCAAGGGGAGGGCCTGCGGGGCCACCTGCTGAGCTCCTAGGCACATGCCTGGCCTGCCCTGGCCCCTGGCCCCTGGCCCTGCCTCCTTCCTCAGCAGCAGGGCCGAGCAGCTCCATGGAGTTTACCAGACCGTCCAGTGACTCCCATTCCTTCCGCTGTCAGGCTCCAACAGCTCATTGCAGCCCAGGAGCCCCACACTCACCAGTCTGGCTGTCTCTCCCCTCTGACTTCAAGCCCAGCTGCCTCCTCCTGAGCCTGGCTCACACCTTACCTCCTCTGACAGGCCTTCCAGGACTAGCCAACAACCCTGTACCTGCCTCTTCCCCAGCACTGAGGGACGCACAAGACCCTAGGTTCCTGAAAGGCTGCGGCTGACAGCAATCTTCCAGAGCACAAGGGCCTGGCTCACTGAGGAGTCATGTTTTTCAAGGAAGAGCGTGACTGGAAGCAGTGGGTGGAACAAGAGAGCAGGAACACCCCCTCCTCTTCCACGTCCTTGTGAGCTACAGGAGGGTGTCACAGTTGCTCCGGATTCTTTCACATAAACGCCTCCAGAGGGCACACCCTCCCCACTGAGGACTTCCCCTCTGTGCCTCCACCCAGCCTGATGGGCTAACAGTGGCCACTGAGGCCCCTAAAAAATGTGACTCCCCGATGTGACCCCAGGGCGTGCCATGGCGGGGTAGGGAAGGTAGGGCTCACCTTCTTTAGCTGGTCATTCTCCTCCATGTACTTCTTGGCTGCCTCGCTAGCACTCTCTGCCTGCTTTTTAAAGGCTTCATTGGAGGCCAGCAGTGTGGCCTGCTGGGAGATGAGAGTCACCAGGCGTCTAAGCAGGCTACAATTGTTTCCAAAAAGAAGGGAGAAGTGAGAAAAAGAAAGAGAGCAAAACAGCTGGTGGGAACTTCTCCTTGTTGCTCCCCACTCCATGTCTGCCTCCAGTCTGGACCTGCCCTCCTGCCAGGGCAGCCAAGCAAGAAGCCACCAACCTGGCTCCAGCAACACGAGGACAAAGGTGGGGCCTGGGAGCTATACTCTGCCACTCTGAATTGCCACCCTCAGCTCTGGGAGATATTTTCAGGGAAGGGCTGGAAGCAGGAGCCTGGGGATACCGGGATAGGGCCTAGCTACAGCACAAGGTCCCAGAACCCCAGCACTTTCTAGGTCAGGGCCTGGACGTGCCAGATAAGCCACAGCACCATATTCCTCCCTGTGAGGCCAGGCTTGCCTCCATAAAGTAATAGTAGAAACTCATAAATTTGGGCACTTCCAACATGCCAGGTCGAACCCTCATATCTACCTGATTAGGCAGCTACTATGGCTGCCCCCCTTTACAGAGGATGACACTGAGGCAACTTGTCAAAGGTCAAAAGTCAGAAATGGACATGGATGGAATTCCACCTCCTGTCTGACTCCGAAGTCTGAGCTTGGAACCATCAGTTAACAGAGAACAGCTCCCAGGCCCCAAAGTAAGACAGAAAGGACTCTTCTCTACCCAGTCCCCTTCCCAAACCTGTCACACAGGCAGCTGTCAGAACACAGCTGTTATGTAACAGCACCCCAATTGAGGTCTTCTTGGGCTGGAGGGTCAGAAAAAGAAGAATCAGGGCATAGGTGGACACCGCTTATCTGAAGCAACCAGAAGAGAGAGGCAAACAAGTGGCAGGTGGGGACAGATGCTGGTCCCCAAGCAGAGAGAATGGTGGCTTCATTTCCCTAGGTCCACCCTTTCCCTGAGATGTCAGCTAGCAGGAAGGGGGGAAGAGAAGGACTCGTTCAAACAGTTAAAACAGGATGGGGCATACTTTCTCCACACAACTTGGAAAAGGACCCAGTCCCGCCTTGATGTGCAGAGTAAGGCAAACTATGTGCCAGGGCCTCGGGGAAGAAGGAACAAATCTGCTTAGTCCAGGGCACCTCAACAACAAAGTGTTTGCTCAGAGGAGCTGAAGTAGCCTCATGGCCTGCTCCAGGCTACTCCTCCCGGCCCTGCCAGGCCTTTGCAGCCTCTGCTCCTCTCCAGCTACAGCTCACAAGGGCTGAGGTATGGAGAGACCAGGTGAGCTATCTTCCTGGCCTGAGCCATGGCTCTCCAGAGCTCCAGCAGAGCCCCTCTCAGGAATGTGCACTCAAGATGGAGAGAGCCACAGGAGTGGCAGACACCCCTGTGGTTCCTCATTTGGGGAGAGGCTCCCAGGGGCCCCTGGCGGCACCAAGAGAGCCAGGCCGTTGATTCCTGGCAGGAGAGGAGAGTTTCCAGTGACATGTGCTCTCTAAAATTAGCGGCCCAGGACCTCGTGGTCAAGGGCTCAGGTTTCCCTGCCTCAGCCCCCCGGCTGCCCACCAGCCTGCCCCGCACTGGGCTTGAGCCCTGAAGGTGGAGGGAGCTACCGAGCGCCCCCGAAGCCAGAGAGAAGCAATGCGCCTGACAAGTCGGAGTGGCTGGAAGTCACTGGGAGGCCTAGGAGGAAAGGCAAGTCTGACTAAGCCCCAGCCCCTAGCAGAGAGCTCCCGGCTCCAGAGCAGAGCCCAGTGTGTTGAGGAAGAGGCCCACTCCTCCCACCTAGAAATGGGTAGGGGCGTGTGTACCACCTGGTAGTAGAGATGAGACCTATGGATACCATGGGGACCCAGTGAAGACCAGGAGGGCACGGCTAAGGGTTACTTACGCTCCCCCCACCACCAGGCCAGACAGGCAGCTGCTGGTGAGTGCCCATGGCTGTCACCTGGTTACGCAGTGAGGCCAGGCCCAGGGACATAGCTAACACAAACACCTCAGGGGTGGTAGCAGCAGTGATGACAGCGGCAGCACAGCAGAGGCCCCAGCTCTCCTTGCTGCAGTCCCAGGCCTTCCCTGGCTACTGAGAACTAGAGTTACCAAGATGGGCCAGAGCGCACACACATGGAATCCAGCACAAGGTCTGTGCAGCATCCACGCAAAAGCTGGGCCTGGCGCAGCCCCGACCCAGGCCTTCAGTTCACAGACTATAGACAGTTAGGGTCTCCCCTCAGCTGGGGCCTGGTCCCAATTCCTCTTGCCCAATCCCATAGCACCCTTTCATCAGCCTCTGGGGCAGACTCCCCTCAGAGTGCATCCCAGCCTAAACAGTTTTTTCTCACACCTTCCAGGTATTCTCTCCTCCTGTTGGAGCTGTGCCTCTAACCCATCCCAGGACAATTCTGGATAATTTCCTCCTGCCCCCCGCCAATCCCCTCCCACCCTTGTGCTCAGCTCTGTTCCCCAGGAACCTCATCCCTCGATCACCTCATCCTGAAATCACCACACTCAAGTTGATTGTCTTCTCCCTCCCATCCATTCCTCAACCTACTCCAATCAAGGCCTACCCTCACCAAGCCACAAGCAGGACCACCAGTGACCTCCTCACTGCCTGACCCAGCAACCACTCTGGAGTCCTCATGCTGCTCCAGTGCTGCTGACAAGTTACCCTTGCAGTGCCTCCACTGACTTCAATAGCTCCTGTCACCACCTGGTTGTTCTATTCCCCCTGAGGTCTGCATTCCTCAGCTAGCACCCTGTACTTGCTTCCTAGCCAATCTTATCCCTGAAAGGGCTTCATCTGCAGCCCAGACTCTTATACCCAACCACCTACTAAACATCGGCTCCTTATATGTCCTGAGACATTCCAAACTCAACTTGTCCCTTAGCCTGCCTGACTTGACCATCTCCTGCACCCCCTGCTGTGCAGACAGGCATACAAGCCACCCTGGACCCAGTTCTCCTGGCCCTCCCCCAGCCCATGCCAGTCCTGTGCTGCCCATGTCAATGCCAAATAGACCACCTGCCATCATCCCCACTGCTGGCGCCACCTCCCTATGCACAGCCACACAGTTTCCCCACCCACTCCCAGAGCAGGCCAAAGCTGACTACATTACTCCACTCAATCTGACACCGGCACGCAGGCCCCATGCAAGCTGGCTCTTCTCCCCTCACTAACCATGTGGCCCTTTGCTCTAGTAACACCAACCCCTTGTCGTTCTTGGAACACGCCAGGTTCTGCATGGCAGTTCTCCAGGTCAGAATGTCCTTTCTACCCAGCTTGATCATCACCTCCCCAACTCCCATTATAGGGACACCCCTCTGGGGTCTCCCACAGCAGCCTCTTGCGCTCGCACATGACTACATTTTCTGTTCTCTGCATCCTTATCAACTGTTCACCTGTCTGGCTGCCCTACTCGGCTACGGATGCCTTTAGGATGGGCACTGTACTTTCATTTCCAGACCCCCACACCTGGCACACTGGAAAAGGGCCTTCCAGATGACCTCATCCTACTCCCAGGAGAAAAAGCTCCTACTCACCTGACAGGTGAGGGGACAGGTTTGAGGCTGCAGGTCAGGCCCAGGTAGAATTTCCCTGGGCCCAGCCTGCACCTGTGTACACCTGGGGGCCTGGCACCAAGGAATACACAGGCAGACACAGAGTTTGCCAGTAAGAGGAGTTAACAACAGAGGAGATGGAAGACGGCAGCAGGGAGGTGCCATCTCAGACCCGTGTCGATGAGTAAGCCAGGCTTGTGGCCGCAGTGACTGCTGAGAAGGCACATGGGGAAAACGATTCATCACCACGAGATGGAGGCAGACCCCAGAGCTCTGGCCTCAGTGTCCTCAGCCTGTTCCTTCAGGGCCCCAGCAATGCAGGCCAGGTCCTCCTCAACAGGCTCACTAACATTTGCCAACCTGAGAGCCAGCTTTCTAGAATGTTTTACTGCTCCTTCTCACACCAGGCCAGATCCTGCTCCAATGCACGTTCCCCTCAATGAGTCCTCCACCCCCATCCCCCACCAAGCACACTAACTAGTACTTTTGTCTGTTCCCTGTTCTTAGTTATTCATTTATGGACAATAGGTGAGAACCTAAGAGCCAAAGGAATATCCTAAAGATATAACGTAGTCACTGAAAGAATGGCCTGGGGCCAGATTAAATGCATCCAATGACAGAGGGAAAAGCCAGTAAGCAAAATTTAATAGAGCCCAGATGTGTTCTTGGCAGACAAAAGTCAGCACCAAATACCTGAATCTGACCCGGCTTTCTTGGTAGAATGTTCTTGGACACTGAGCAAGGCTATCATGCTTTTATAAACTCAAATGGTTTTATTTTCTCCAACGGTTGAGAAAGCCCGAGAAGGCAAGAGAAAACAGACTCTCTCTACAGACTCTAGAGAAACAGGGCCAACTATATCAAGCAGAGAGAGACATGGCTCGAGAGTGCTTTTTGCCAATCCTGTCTTTCCCCAAGAAGGGAAGGAAGTTTTGGGCCTAACATGAAGTGGGGAAGAAGCTAGGCCCGACCAAAAGGTTCTATGGTGTGGCTGTCCCCACCTACCGTGCTGATGGGCTGGCTGCAGGTGAGCCAGGTCATTCTCCGTGCACCCCTGCACGGAGAGGCTGTTCACACAAGCTCCCTCCTTTGCCATGCGTAAGCGGGAAGCTGGTGTCCCAGCGCCACCTGCTGACTCTCCAGGCCTACCACAGCCTGGGAACCACAGCGTGGCCAGTGGACCCTGGGTATACACACCCCAGCTGTCGGAATTAAAAATGAGGCAAGGAACCAAAAGCCAGGCGATGCCCCAGGAAAAGCCTCAGGAGAAGGAGAATGGTACACCAGGGCCTCTGCTGCCCTGAGAAACTCTCCCTCAAAAGCGTGGAGTCAGGAAAATAAAGAGGCAGCAAAACAGAGCAGCAGTTAAGACTAGGACAGTTGCCTAGAAAAGATCCAAGGAAGGTCATCACTGAGGGCTGCCCCAAGTCCATTTCAGCACAGCTGCTCAGTCTTCCTTTTAGCCTTTAAGTACAGATGCTGCAGACAATGGGAAGGTATGCTAATTTGGGCCACTTCAAATGAAAACACAACTAGCGGCAGCGCCAGCCAACAACCCAGATGGAGCTTGCTGTCTGCAGGCAGTAAAGCCAGCACTGGGGAACAGGCAGGGCTGGGTCAGGAGCCTACCCTCCTTCCTAAGTTAAGGAGAACATGTGACATAGACAAGCTGTGTTTCTGGGGTTTTGTTGTGCTTCTTTCTTGAAACTAACTATGTGAGGGGTCTCTGGAAAGTTTGGGGACAGAGAGCAACCGAGTGAGGTCAGACAACTTAGGCAAAGATATTTCACGATTAGCTGACTCAACCTGAAAAATACTGGTGGCGTGCCCACCTTGCTACTGGAGAAGTAAACTTTAAGATAGTAGCAGGAGGGAAGCCATCACCCCCATATATGCCTGGCAATTAGCCGGGGAAGCCTGTCACACATACACACAGCAAAGTGTCCAGCAGAGTGAGGACTGTGCTCAGAGCCCTGGAGAGAACCAAAGCAAAGGACGAGTGTGGGCTCGGCAATATGGTCCAATATGGTAGCCTTTTCCATTGAAATTCACTCAGGGAACAGACAAGAAATTCTCGGGCCCCAGCCACCTAGTGCCCTGCTCTCCTGCTCCTGCCACCCTGCCTCTTGGCCCACAGAGGCTGTAGTCATTGGGCTAGGACATCAGGCTTTCTAGGGCCTTACCACGGGAAGATAGGAACGCTGCTTGCTCAGCATCGTGCCCAAAAGGAGCTCATTCACTGTTTGTTTTTAGAGTGTGAGGAAAAGAATACTTTGGTCCAAATTAAGTAGCTGAGCAGACAATCTCTATATTTTAAAAGAAACTGACACTTGCTATGACACATGTCAGATAGTCCTTCTTGGGCTATCCATAAGGAACATCCCCTTTATCGGAGCCCTCTCTGAGGTCCAGCTGAGTGAAGATGAAGCACTCAAAGGACACTGGCACCTACTATAATCTGCTCAGCGATCCTGGCGGGGGTCTAGAGATCAATGGAGTCCCCAATGCCTAAATCTCAAGTGCTATTGTAATTCCTGTGTTCTTAGAAAAGGGTGGTAGCCGATGGATGGATGGATGGAGACAGAGAGTGACCAAGTGGTACTGAAGTCCAAAAAACCCCCTTGCTTGGCCTTCTGCAGCAGTGACCCTCAGTCCTAGCCACACAGGAGTCACCAATTAAATCAAATCACTCTGGGAAGGCCCAAGCATCAGTATTTTAAAAACTCCCTAGTTACCTTACCTAGATACTAATTTAGACAAATAAATTTTTTAAAAAAGTAAGGCAATAAGGGAAATATGGACAGTCATTAAAGTTTTTATGTCATTAAGGAATTATTGTAAACTTCTTACAGGTAAGATGTTATCATACTTACATGTTTTTTAAAAGCCCTATCTTGTCAAAGCAATAAACCAAAATATTATTTTGCCTATAAACACAATATCTGGGGTTTGCTTCCAAACAATCCAGAGCTGGAGGACTATCCATCTATCTACCTGCAGAGCCGAACACACTTACTCCAGAGGGTCTGGATGGACTATGCCCTGGAGGTTAAAAGGGCTCAACTGCCTTCCAGCAGACAACCCAGGCTCCCACAGTGCAGATAACAGCCCCCAGAGGGGATGCTCCAAACCCCTACCTGCCTGGAAGCTGTCAAATGATGACCCTTCAAGCTCAGCCTGAGAGCAGCCCTGCAGGTAAGTGCACCAAGTCTCTGCCCCCAGCCAAACTTTCTCCAGATTTGACCCACTAGGCCCAAGCCCCCTGACACCCTCCTTCCTTGGTTCCTGGAGCTGGCAGGGGCTAAAGCCCTGCCTGGGTCAGACACCAGTGACAGAAGCTGTGAGGATGAGGGACTGCAATTGCCTATAAAGATGATGGAAGCAGCCAGAGACACAGATGGGCTTAAGAAGGAATCACTGCTAGCACCTGCAGTGCTCCCTGGACCAACGTCCCATCCCCAGCCAGGATCCTCAACAGAGAGTGGATGGAGGATGGGACCCAGCTCCACCCCATCCTGGCACCGGCTGAGTAAAGCTTGTTGCTTGACTGATGAGGGAGGGGGCTTGGGGGGTTCCCTGAGGGCTTCTGGGCCCCTTGGTCCCCCTGTGGGCAGCCCAGGACCCCAGGCCAATCCCAGTTCCTGATCTGCCTTGAGGGTATGCTCTCATCAAAGACCAGGTATTAGAGGGTATAGGCCGGGGGTCCTCAGCCTCGGCACTATTGGCATTTCAGGCCAGATAATTCTTTGTTGTGGGGGCCTGTTGGGGAGTCTTGTGTATCACCAGGTGTTTAAGCAGCCATCTCTGGCCTCTGGCCTCTACAGTCAGTAGCATCTCCCCCCTCCCCACTGTGACGACAAAACACATCTCCAAATATTGACAAATGTCCTCTGTGGGAAAATTGGCTCCATTTGAAAACTACTGGTCTAGACCTACACTGTCCAATATAGTAGCCACTAGTGACTAGACAAATGTGGCTATTTAAACTGAAACTTAAGATTAAAAGCTCAGTTTCTCAATCACACTAATGTTCTTGAGTCACATGTCAAGTGCTCAAATAGCCACATGAGGAGATAGCTCAGCTCTAGGACATTTCCACCATCGCAGAAAGTTCTATTGAACAGTGTTAGTCTACACTGACACAGATTTCTTGGGGAGATCACGGAAACTTGAACAAACCAGATACTTTTCCTCAAAAAAAAAAAAAAAAAAAGGAGCTTAGCAGAAAAGTGCAGCAGTTCCATCCGGGCTGACAGCAGTGATGAGATCTGGCCCTGCAGGGTTAAGGAGGAAATGAGATCCCTGTGGATCAAGTTCAGGTGATTAAAAATCAAGGCAGGGAACTCTCACACAAGCATGGACCTTCCTGGGTCTGGCCAGTAACCACCACTTTGGTCCTGACCTTGACTGAGATTTTAGCGAAGGCAGAGAAAACAGTGTGGTCCTCTGAACATGCAAAATCCATCCCAGCAGGAGCTGCCGTCCAGACTCACTTCCTGAAGCTCCAGAAGGACTCTGGCCAGCTATGCTCCCCAAGCACCAAAGTAAGCACCAAGGGAAGGGGGAGGCAACAACATAGAAGACACATTCTGCAACTGGTCTGCTGGAGGCGGCCCAGACACGTACATCTTCACAAGGTGTCATAGCTCATAAGACCTGAAAGGCTGGGCTTCCAATCTAAAAAGCCTGGTGTGGCAGTTTGACAAGTTCAATCCAGACACGCACCTAAGGCTGTCACCAGAGGTTTCAGCAGCACTTTTTATGTGCCAGCCCCTTGGCATTGAGTTGACCAGTCTAAAGGGGAAGAGCCCAGGTTCCCCATGAGGGGCCAATCTACCAAGCACCACACCTCACAGCCGAGTGTGCAACTCTCTAGGCCAGCCAGCAGCAGGGCCCTGGCATCTTAGAGAAGATTCCAAAGGAAGGAAGCCGTGAGGAAGGATGAAGAGGAGGGTACCAGGCAGAAGCCAAAATGCTCAGAGAAAAGGGTGGGAGAGCACATGTTGCTCAAGGCTGTCCAAGGAGACCCACGTGGCTGGTTCACGACAGCAGGAGGCCAAAGCAGAGACTGCAGAGGGGTCATGTCTATGTGAAGCCTCCATGACACACAGATGACTGAGAAATTGAGCTTTTGATCTTAATTTAAGTTTCAGCTTAAATAGCCACATGTGTCTAGTGGCTACTGTGGACCAGTTTTCAACTGGGGTCAAGGCGATATGGAGCCATTGGAAATAAGGGGGACAGGATTGGTTCTATATGTCAGAAAGGTCACTTGGCTGGGGCATGGTGGACAGGCTGGAGGCTCCAACTGGAGTCTGCAGTCACAGGATGCTGGTGGCTCTACTATACACCAGGGGTTCCAAGGATAAGGAGGAAGAGGGGCTAAGGAGGGAAAAGCCACAGGCCATTTAATGGGGACAGAGTTTCAGTTTTGCAGATGAAGAGGTTGGCTGCACAACAATGTGAAAGTACTTAACACTACTGAACTGTACACCTAGAAATGGTTGATAGTGAGTCCTACGTTGCAATATTTTACATTAAAAACCCCATAGGACCATAGGGTCCCATGGGACAAGAAGAAAGGGCAGAATACTCCCAGGCCTCTGGGTCAAATGACAGGGTTGGGACAGTGGTTCTCAAACTTCACGCAATCTCTTACAGAAAATGGAAACTGAGGACCCAAGAGGATAGAAAGGTACTCCCAGTCACGAGTGAATAGGCAGCAGAGGCAGGACAAAACCCTGGAATGCTCCTCTGGCTCCAAAGCTGGGACTGTTCCCCTACCCCACCCCTGCCAGCAGCAGCAGACTGGCTTGTTCATGGGCCATTCCAAGGGCCGTTCCAGGGGCTACTCAAGGCCAACTTCCCATGTGTCCTGAGCCTGCCCCATTGGGGACCAGTGCTGCCAACAGGCTTTCTCCCCAACAGGGTTCCCTCCTTGTCCACTAATCCACTCATGTCTGCTCTTGATCTTGCCCCACTGACGGCCAGAGCCCCCTTTCCAGCGGGCAGCCAGGTCCTCACATTCAGATCCAAGATTACCTCAGTCTCCTATCGACAGGGAAGGCCTAGTGACTCAACTCTACCAGTGTCTCTCAGATCTGTCCCCTCCATGTGCCACTCCTGCTACCACTGCCCTGATTCAGGCTACCAGCAACTCTCACTATGACAACCTCCGACTTGGTCTTCCTGCTGCTCTCAGGCTCTCCTGCTCCACTCCACACCATTCGACTTTGCCAAACATTAATCCACACAGCTGACCATGTCCCAGCTCTGCTGGAATCCTCACTTGGCTCCCTACCACTCAGATGTTGCATACACACTCTGGAACCCTCTACCCTGTCCCCCACCTCTCCTAACCCATCTAACTGTCTCTAGTCACCAGCACCTGCTCCTATTCAGGAACTGAGCCAGTAAGACATGAAGAACAGAATAACACAGAAAGAAAGAGATAGATAAAAGCAGTGGCATGGATGCTCTGGATCAGGAGGCCCAAAGAAATCTGGATGAGCTGAGACCGCTGTTTATAGTATCAGGAGAACAGGCCTGATGTCCACCAATGGGGAACTGGGTAGACACACAGGAATGTGGAGAGACAGTTGCCCCGGAAAAATGTTCATGATAAACTGAGTAGAAAAATGTTACCACATTGCAGTTAAGGTCTAATCCTCTTGTGTGTGCCTTTTTTTTTTTTTTTGGAAAGTCTCACTCTGTCACCCAGGCTAGAGTGCCATGATGTCAGCCTAGCTCACAGCAACCTCAAATAATCCTTCTGCGTCAGCCTCCCAAGTAGCTGGGACTATAGGTGCATACAAGCATGCCCAGCTAATTTTTCTATTTTTAGTAGAGATGAGGTCTCACTCTTGCTCAGGCTGGTCTTGAACTCCTAACCTCATGCAATCCTCCCACCTTGGCCTCCCAGAGTGCTAGGATTACAGGTTTGAGCCACTGTGCCTGGCCAGTTTGGTCCTGTTTTTAAGCAGCATGTGGATTCTGTAGGGGAAAAAATCCAGGTGCTCAGGTCAGATCATTCTAAGTCTGAATTCTCAGCTCCACCGATGACCAGCTCTGGGAACTTGGAGAGGTTTTTGAGCTTCTCTGAACCTCAGTTTCTTCTTCACGGGGTTGTGAAAACGTTGTATGTGTCTGACTCATAGAATGCTTAACAAGTGGTAGCTGCTATTATGTGCAGAAAAGCCTAGAAAGGTATATGGCAGAGGTATATGTCAACAGTAGTTATAGTAGCATTTCACAGAATTTATTTTTTTTCCTGTTCTGGCTTATTTAAAGCCTCATCTTCCTACAATGAGTATATGTGCTATATCTTCCTGATATTCAGGTATATGAAAAGGACTATTAGAGTTGTTAGACTCATAAAATGAAGACTAATAAGGAAGACATGTAGGGAGGTCAATTTTAGCTCACAGACCATACAGGTAACTTCCTACCAAAAGCTAGGTAACGAATACTAAGGAAAAAAAGCAGTCCATTATCTGATCTGCAGCCAGAGGTAGGCTGAAAACAACTATCTAGTACCAACAGCTTCCACCAACACAAGAAACCTGGTATCTCAACAAGGGGTAGGAACTAGGCATGGGCTCTGGGCTTGGCCTCTCAGGCCACTCTATCTCACTTGGGCTGCCCTCCTCCACTTACAAAGCCCATGTAATATGAAGGGTTACTAAAGTCCTTACTGGTTTCAACTAGAACCAAATGAACCATACAAACAGCTCATGCACACACAGGCCAGGCCATGCAGCCACCCAGTTTTCCAGATAAGCCCTTATTTAAACAGATGAGAATACTTAGGGCAAGAGGGGAGTTGCTTATCCAAAGCCACACAGCTGCTGAAGCGGCAGCATCGGCCTGGGAACGCAAGCCTCCAGGCTTCCAATTCTTCCGATCCTCCACCACTGGCCCTCCTAGAATGTGTGAAGGTGTGCACCGTCGCTCTGCACTCCTGTGACCTTCTCGGCATCCTCTGTCCTAACTCCAATGGTGTGCCAAGGGCTCTCTGTGTGGTCTCCCCCAACTACTCTACATTCTTTGCCTTTCTGTGGTTATTTGGAGGGGCACATAAACAAGGACATGCAGAACAAAAAAAGTACTAGCCCAGAATAGGGATTAGCCTATTTACTTACACTCTATCTAGGGCATACAGTATGTGTTGACAGATGCAAGAGGCACTCTTCAAAGAGAAAGTGCTTCAAAAAGCTAAAGGGTAGCTATAACATGGTTTCTGATAGAACAAATCCAGGTAAGTGAGGAATGTGACAGTACTCCAAGTATTTTCAATGCATTTGAACAAGTCCAGGCCTAGATGAATTCTACCCCAGGCAGTGAAACCCCACCACGAAGTCCAGAAGCACTGTAAGCTGGTGACCTCCAGGGCGCGAACACAGGGAGATGTGCTAGAGCAGCACCATCCAAACTTTGCTAACGTGTACAGGGTCACCCAGGAACTCATCACAACTCAGGTTCTCACCAGCAGGCCCAGGGCAAGCCCAAGAGTCTATTTCTGACCTGTCCAGGTCCTCCCGAGGCAGCTGGGCTCTGGGCCATACTTAGTGAGGTGTCAGGAAGCAGGTGCCAGCCATCCAGTTCCAATGATGGAAATGCGCAAAAAGGGCACTGGGTTTTAACAGTGAAAATTTCAAACCAGCTCACATATCCTGGAGTAGGGAATCGCTAAAATCATGATGGCCCCCTCAGATAACAGAATGCCCATTCTTAACAACCGTTAAGAAAAATAAGGGAGGTATGTATGAGTCCTTTGGAAAATCGCCAAGATATATTGTTGGGTGAAAAAGGCTAGTCAAAGCAAGGTAACAACAACTATGGCACTTGTAAGAAAAAATTATACGTGTATGCAAAAAACTTATAAAAAAAATTCAGAAACATCCCAATTATTACCTGTGGCTATCTCTCAGGATGGGATCACAGGGGAGCTCACATGACACTTTATTACTTCAAGGTTTTTTTTTGGGGGGGGGGGGAGCTTATTTATTTTACAATGAACAAGTATAACTTTTTTAACTGGAAGAAATAACAAACAGGACAGCTTTGATTTTTAAGTGTTTCCTGCAAGCCTCATGTTGTGTAGACATGAGGTTTGGACAAGAACACTTCTATAGCTAATATCACATAAAAAGACAAATTCCTCAAGGGTCACAGCCACCACCATAGGATCTAACCCTCAGACCAGGGAGGAGTATGTGTTTCTGGCAAAAATTCTATAAATGATTAAATAGATTGTTTGTGGGCAACTGGTGAATCCACACTGATCTCTGGGATCACCATTTTCTTTCCTAAGAAATTGCACAAGTCCAACCTCGTGACTTTTTTAATCAAGCTACTGGACGGGGCCACGGGAGGGTGCTATAGGCACAGCAAAGCAGATTATACCCAACTCTCAGTGTTCTGACAGCTACATGGGGAGGGAAGATGCGTGTGGCTACTTGAATGATCTGGCCAAGAAGTTAATACAGCCACTTGTCAGACATGTTGAAAAGCGAATTAGGTGAGTGAATTACACGCTTGTCAAGGGAGAGGTAACAGAAAAGTGGCATAGACTGCTAATACCAGAGATAACAGATTGGGACTGTAAGAGCAGACTGCAACCATGGGCCCAGATTTAACCCTGTCTCTACCCTCCACATGCATCACTTTAGGAGTTCTGCAGGGTTTAAATGAGAACTGCCTGTATTTGAAGCCACCCAGTTACATTAGAAAGGAAACTGCAAACTGTACTAAATCCTGATGGTGGTGGTGGCATTAACTGACATTCTGCATTCGTCAAAAAACTCATGTAACTGTATGCCAAAAATGGTGCTTTTACTATATGTCAGTTTAAAAAATGTCAATTGAAGAATGAACCTGGAACATCCTGGCTTAACAGTAATACATACAGAGAGGATTGGGCTGCCTAGCTACCTTGGAGCCACGGAAGGGAGGCGACCCATTCCACTGTCTCTTGGCATAGTTAGACAACACTTATAGTGCCTAGCACGGAGGTGTCCTAGAAGTAATATCATGAAAGCAAAACCCAGTCAGGAGAGTAAAAGACTTAAGAGTCTGTGGGGAATAAGCACTAGTCTATCAGCTACTGCTATGACGGCTTCTAAATGAACAACCTGCAGTTTTCTGGATCTTGATAAAAGGCGGGGCCCCAAACACAGCCCTCCAGGTAGCACATGACTGAAGCAAGCCCAGTAGGGCAGCTTCCTCCTAGCAGCCCTAGTCTTCACTGAAGGGTGCTAACAGTTCACCAGGTTTGGCAGTCACTCTGCCATTAACTCATACTGATGAGTTAATAAACCCCAACCCCCAAGTCTTTTTGAGTTCCTGTTTAGCCCAGTCTTCCCTGCCCTTTATTAACCTGTACACACATTTATGACTCATTAAAAACTCAAGTCTCATTTGAGCTAGTCCGATCCGTGAGCCCATCTAAACAGCTGAGGATTCTGAATGGTCCCTAACCTACTTGCTATTTCTCCTGGTGGCCATTTCTCCCCACGTCTGCTCACCATGACAAATGTCCTCATGCAGATACACAGAAGAGGTAGGGGCGTAGAGCAAGCTTCCTGAGGCCTTTATTTGGATGGAGCTAATCCATGCAGTAGCCACTCATGTGAGTTAGGACCACACCTAACCACACTGTTCCACCAGCATCCCCACACTTCAGCATCTAGTCCAAAAAGACAGACTCAGAGACTGCAAGTGTCATGCTGAAAACCCACCTACACTAGATCTACAGAAGGCAGAGATAAGACTGACAAAACTTCTCCAGGAATTCAGTCGTCACCAATGATCCCTCCCTCTTTCCCGGGAGCATACAAGCTACTCTTTCTAGAATGTGGCTTGAGATCAAAGTCAAACCCTCCCATTCTAGTCATTTCCTCACCTATCTTCTCCTCCCTCTCGAAACTGGGATGCTTGCCTAACTGCAGCCTTCCAGCATGTCTCCCACTCTGCAGTTCCTCAAGGATCAGTGGCCATTCCACCTACAGATGATCTCAATAGCTGCTGTACATAATTTCATCAAGTCCAAACAGAGACTACACCATTTAGAGAATCTAGGCCCCCTAGTATACCCTTGCCCACCTGAGATTTCAATTCTCTCACCCCAATATCCCTTTGTCCTCAAACTTCTACCCCCCACCCCTTACTCAACAGACATACCAAGGGAGTGCCTTCTCCCCAGTTCTTCCTGCGCTTCCTCATCCAGAGCTTCCAGGAAGCTTGCACTGTCCTGATACTATTGTTAAAGTTCTAGACGCTTTTCTGGTAGACGGCCTTAGCTGTCTCTTTTTCCTCCTCCTTTCCGGACTTTTTCTCCTCATGTGGCTCACACACAGTCAGACTCAGAATTCTTTTTTTGAGACAGCCCTCTGGATTTGCTTCCCTTTCAGTCTCAGACCACAGGATCATACTTTTGCAGAGCTTCCTGAAACCCTAAAAATCTAGGGTATGTGTCTGACTCCTCCTCCTCTCAGCCTTCTCATTACCTGACTTTCCTAAGTTTGAAGATGACAAGTTTTCAGATTACATCTGTAACTAAATACATTGAAAAGATGCTTGCCTTTTCCAGCGCTACCCTCTCCCCTTTCCAACTTGGACCCAGAGAGTCCAAGATCATCTGAGTGAAGTTTTTTCCTGAAAAGCTAAATCCCAGACAAGTAATCATCCTAATGCCTAGTGAAGGAAAACACACCAAGTGACTAGAGGGCAAGAATCCCTTTGGCACTGAGCATCTTGAGTCTTTGGGCACAAAACCAAGTGGGGAATCACCATCCATGAGCCTGGCCTCAGAACCCACATGCTCACTTGGTGCTCTGGTCTGAATGCCCCCCAAATTCATTTGTTGAAATTTAATCCCCACTGAGGTGGCATTAAGAGGCGGAGCCTTTTGAGAAGTGATGAAGTCATGATGGCTGCCCTCGTGAATGGATTAGCACCTTATAAAAGGGCTAGAAGCAACTATTAAATAACTTGGGCCATTTTTTTGCCCTTCTGTCTCTCCCACCATGTAAGGACACAGTGTTCCTCCCCTCCAGAGGATACAGCCACAAGGCACCATCTTGGAAACAGAGCAGCTCTCACCAGACACCAAACCTGCTAGTACCTTGGTCTTAGACTTCCCAGCCTCCAAAACTGTGAGAAATACATGTCCATTGTCTACAAATTACCCAGTCTCAGGTGTTTTATTATAACAGCACAAATGAACTAACACACTTGGCTTCTTAGTGCCGAACCACATGACAAGTACCTTTCCCATATCTTTGTATACCCTCGGCCTGAGCTTCCATCCACCTGTCAGCCAGGCTCTGCTGACTAGAAGCCCTGTGAGAAGCACGAGGCAGGGAACAAAGCCCTAGACCCAAATAGATGCTTTCTACTAGTCCAGCCTTGCCCAGCTAGCTACCCCCTTGTCCATGATCAGGGCACTTAGTCTTGTAAAAAAAAAAAAAAAAAAAAAAACCACCAGAAATACTCAAGCCACTAACACACGATCCCGTTATAGGTTTCATCTGGGCATGCCCTGCAGAGAGGCTTGGTCCCAACCCCTTTGGGTCATTTCTACCCACTGTCCCCAAGTCAGAACCCCACACAAAATGCCCCTGTTTAATTGCTCTCTTGTGAGCTGGGCTCCAGAGGAAAGGCCTTGTCGTTTACTTCAAGCTCCTAGCAAACAGAGTATGACAGCATATGACGTCTTAGGGTCTTCTGACATTCTGGTCATCCCTCTCCCACTCTCCATGCTGCCTTTGAAGGTCAAGGGGAAACTGTGTGGCTTCCCTAACACAGGCAGGATCTCTGGGTCTAGGCCATAAACTGAGGAGTAGTCAAAGCGCCTCTGTGTCCCTGGCTAGCCCAGGGCTCCCTTCACAAACCCTGGCCCCTCCCCACTCACAAGGACAGCAGCAAGGAAAAGCCAGCAATGTAGAGATTCCTCTGGGCACGGAAAAGCTTCATGTGGAAGTGTTCCATGGCCCCAGGGTTGTTCTGGAGGTTCACCTTTTCCGTCACATCATCATACTTCCGAATCTCACGTGCAGCATCTGTGGTAGAGCAGAGAAGAGACACAGGTGTTTAGCTGCCACTTCAGCAAGACTGGGCTGCACAACAGAGACAGGTACCCTGAGATGGGTTGGCCTCATTTCCCTCAAATCCATCTCCCCAGTTATTCTCACTCCTACACACACACACACACACGTGCACACCTACCTTATGAGGTGCTTTATCAGGAGCTTCCACCCTCAGACCCATTCTCTCCTCCAGCTTTTCACATGGCCCCATTCTGCCTAGACCACAAGGTTGCTCTATAGTTCAAGATGCTAACCAAGCCTAAAGCACTGCTGGCATCAGGGCAGCTTCCTCTTCCCATGGTGCCCCCAACCATACCTTGTTCTGTTTAGCCCAAGTTGGCCCATCAGCCATCCCATGATAAGCCAGGTTGGTCTTATTCACAGAAATGCCTGCTCAGGAGGCATGACTCATAGGAGGCCTGCTAGAGGGTCAGAGATTCTGCTTCTAAGCCTTACAATGGGTTTTATTCTTTATAATGTTTTATTCTGATTACAAAAGGAATTTGTGCTTATCAAAAGTTCAAACACACCAGAAACACAGAAAGGGAAAGAATCACTTAACATAGTCACCTCCACCAGTTCATATGATAAGAATGTGGCTACCCTATCTAAAGTCATTTTCAGGCCATTAAACTATGTTATGGGCTTTATAATACACATACCTAACCTTTAACACATGTTTTTGTGTCTGTCTCCCCCAAACTAGATGACAAACTCCAGGAAAGCAGAAGTCTTTTGTATTATGTCCCAAGGGCCTAGCATAGTTCTAGGCACAGAGTAGGCATTCAAATAATTGCTAAGTAAGTGAATAGCCTTGGCTCCTGAAAGACCCACTGTTAGAAATATACTGTTCCAATTAAAAAATCTATTTGCATGGGCACATTTGTCTGTAATGTAGAAATGGAACCACACCAAACCTACTGCTTTCTCCCGCTTACCCTGAGACATTTTTTTTTAAGTCAGTACACAATGATCTACCTAAAGAAGGCTCTTAATAGACTCCGATGAGAGAGGGGCAAGACATCATAGCATGGGTGTCGTTTGGTTCTTAATGTCTGGTTTTAGACTTCTTGGTTTTTAAGCTAATCTTGTATTATAAAAATCTGCCGAGCCTTCCTAGTGTCTTTGTGTTAAATCTGTACCGTGAAGCAAGCACTCCCAAACGCTGCCAGCAGGGGTATAAACCAGCACAACATACCCGCTAGACAATGTAAAATGCTCATACCATCAGGTTCAGCAATTCCACCCCTATGAATTTATCCCACAGAAGCATTTGCATATATCTACAATGATACAAAGATACTTACAATGGAGGAATTAAATTATGGTACAACCATATGAGAGAATACTATATAATTTTTAAAAAGAATGCAATTGCTGTAAAAAGACATCTCAGATACAGTTAAGTGGAAAAGGCACAATCCAAAAAATGTGTATATAATCCCACTGCTATAAACATTTTAATAAAGATGTCAGCACAGAAAATGCACAACAAAGTATTCATGATGGTTACCTGTGGGACATGGGATTACAGGGAATTTTAACTTTCTAAGTTCAATTTTTGAATTTTTAAAAATAACTATGCATTATTTTTGTAAGCAGAAAAAAAATAAAACACATTTTCTTATACTGTCGCCTGCATCCAGGAATCCCACCATTTTCACAACCACCTTGGCTGATAGCTAAGAGGAGATTGGGGATGGGGAACACTCAGCAATACTAGCCTAAGTGCCATAGCAGAATATAGCCCTCCCTATCCCTGGCCTTGACCCAGGTGAGTGGACCCTGCATCCTCCAGTCAGATCTGATTGAGGCCCCTCTGAGGGAAGGGCAGGGGCTGTCCGGAGCTGTCCGCAGCTGTCCAGAGCTGTCCAGGGCTGTAGCTCAAGCTGGTTATGCCAGTACCTTTCCTTAGTATCTGCTGGTACCTAACACGTATATTTGTAGAAGACTCTGCAGATCTTTCTAGATCACGCTTCCTAACATGAGGGTAGGAAGCAGCCAGTCATCATAGCCATGTGTCTCTAGAACTTCCAAGCAGTTCCCTGATCCAAAAAAGGATGAAGGCTTATTTTGCCAACTACTATTCCACAAAGGATCTCTCTGGCCCACTAAGCTGCACCTGGAAAGAGACACGTCTGTGGTTCTGATATGGGGAAGAGGCAAGGCCCTGAGGGAATAATCCTTAGCAAGGTCCCTCCTTTTCCCAATTCTTGTCCCCACCCCAAACCCAAAAGCAAAAACACACTTGTTCAAATACTGGGTAGCCTGACTTTTCATGGAGCTCAGCCCCAGGGACAACACGCATATCATCTACCCAACTCCTGGCTCAGAGGCTGCTCAGGGAGAGAACTCTGATTGGAAAGAGCTGCCTCTTGTCGCGTATTTCAAGAACAGTGAGATATTCAGGCAGCCTGTAGCTACCCTATGTGGCTGGGAACTGGTAGGCCACATCTGACCTGTTCAGAGGCAGTCCTGCCTAAACACATCCTATCAGGCCTGGAGTCATCATGAAGGAAAAATGTCTAATGCTGCAGCTAGTGGGTGGGGCTTTGCACATTCCCCTGAACCAAAGCGTCCCCCCACCCCACTCCCGCTGCATTTCTGAGGACTCAGCGGGAGAGGAGTGCTCCATGCCTAAGCGGGCATCACAGTTCTAAGACAAGACTGCTGTCCATAGCAAAGCCAAGCCAATACTTTGGAGTCCACGAAGAGGAACACATTGACCATTTACCCAGCAAAACAACAAACATCTAACCAGATAAGAGCTTTACTCATTCCTCTTGTCTCTAAATGGTCACGCCACCACCTCATCATAAAATGTTCACCTTCCATCTTAATACCACCTGGCCCCTGGACCAGTTTATCTTTCAAGCCCCTGCTGGCATGCACCTCAATGTTCAGGCTTATAGAACTACAGAGCTGGAAGGACCCAGAAAAACCTAAAGACTAGCCCAGATCCAGAGAAGTCTGGGATTTGCCCCCAAGTTATGCTGCCAGATATCTAGGTCTCCCCCCACCCCTCATACTACAGGACAGGACTTCCCTTCCCAGCTAGGCTCACTGTCTACCTGACTGCTCAGTCCCCTATAAGAAGCCCTGTTTTAAGCATCAAGGAAGAAGATTAATACTGTTGCTTAAGTGACTAGGGTCCCAGGTGAGCAGCACTACTTAGAGTAAGGTAATGGGCCAGTTAGCTTCTCTCAGCTTCAAGTTCTAGAAAGACTCAAGGAGCACCTCAGAAATGCAAGGTGGTCATCATAAGGGTGTAAAGGCTGCTTGCTATAAGCCCCTGCCCACTGCCAAAAGCAACTCTCAAAGTAATGGCCCGGCTAGCAGTCAGCACTACGGATGAAGAACATCTCCTCCCCAAGAGAAAGACAAGAGGCATTTAAACAGTCTGTCTCTGAGAAGCCAAACTTTACACTATACACAAAAAATAGCACAAAGATTTGCAGCAGAGGCCGGGGTCTAGATCAGGTGGCTGCCCTCAGCCACAGCTCACTCACCGATGACCAACAGCACAAGGATGACAATGAGAACCACGAAGAAGGTATTGCCATAGGTCACTACCAACTCCACCAGGCGGGACTTGAAAACCTTCTGCCATCTGTAAAGGAGAAGATACAAGGATGAGGCTGAAGAGAAAGCGCATACACTTGGGATCCAGGGTTTGGAGCAGAACAGAAATCCAGCTTTGTACTCTTCTCCAATGGCCGAATGCCCATTAGCAATCGGTCTCAGTTGCTTGCAATTCTCCAATTTATGACATCTGCTCAAGAGTGCTCAAAAAAAAGGATACTTGTCCATGTATATAAAAATGTCTACAAAACCAGTCTTAAACACTTGTAGTCTCTGGGGAGTGAAACTTACTTTTCAATTCACTCCCCTTCGTAGTATTCAAAATGTTTGCCACACACACACATTATTTATCTTTCCACACAACAAATCTTGTCTCATCTACACCACCACCCTGGATTATTATAAAACAGACCCCAGACCTCCTATCATTTCCATCCACAAATACTTCAGGATGTAGCTCTAAAAGAGAAGAACCTTCAGAAGTGTTTATGTATTGTAAAAATCAACAAGAAACCCTCATTATCAGTGCCAGAGTTCAAAAGTCCAACCACCACATTTTTAACAGTTTGTTTGAATCGGGACCCAACAAGGTACTGATTTGGCATTTAGTAGGGTAAATGTCATAAGTCTCTCTTATTCTATAAGTTCCCCCTTCTTTCTCCCTCTTTTGTTTTCTTTTCTAATTTATTTTGTGCAGAGACCAGGTTGTCTGTCCTACAAAGCTTCCCAGATTGCAGTTCCAAGAGGCCCTCTGTTTCTGCATTTCCTCTGAACTGTATGCAAGTTTGGTTTTTGGCAAGAACATTCCTTCAGTGGTATTTCATACTTCCTATGGTATCACATCAGGAGTATATTTTTCATTAAAAAACAGTTTTTAAAAATACCTGTGGAGACTTAGCCTTACTTGTAATATTCTAATTTAAACAGGGGTAATGTGTTTATATATGTGTAATTAAAAATTCATTTCCAATTAACTGTTTACAGGTCCTCTGTTCATTAGAAGACAATATGGCTTCATCCTTCAGAGGCTGACTAATGCTCATGAGGCTACTACTGTGCAAATGCCAGTGAGACTAGTTAGGAGGACAGGAGTCACCAAATCTGCAATAATGTGACCCAGTGTTGCAAGTCTTCCAGATCCTACATTGCCATCCCCCACACTCCAAGGACCCAAGATTAGGTGGGAGGGCATCATTTCCAGCACTGTAACTAGAGATAGATCTTCTCTTTGGGGCATTCTGAAGACCAGAAGGCACAGTACACAGGAAAGGAGCTCAGCACGCCATGACAAAGTAAAACCATGTGGAGCACTGGCAATAATAAACACAACACAACCCCTGCCACCCTCACCCCAGACAGGTTCTACCTGTTCCATGTGGCCCCAATTCCAGGGCCCACCAACTCTGCACACAGGAGCCACAGGGCTTGGCAACAGGCACCCTCCACTTACTTGCCTGCTTGCTCTACAGACCATACCTTTTGGGAGAAATGAAGGGAATGCAGAGAAGCAGCACAGCAAAGACCTCTGCGTAGAGGAAGGTGGCAACTGCAGTCCACTGCAGACTCATCCTGTTGCTAAAAGGTTTCCCACAGAGAGATGTAAGCTTGTTTCCTGGCAGGGCAAAACAGAAGGAACAGGAGTAAAAGCTGAGCAGGCAATGACATGCAGTTCAGGTACCCTGAGAGGCTGGGACTGCCACGCCTCACCCTGAACCCCAGAACTCTACAGCAGTCTTTTAAGTGCTGTACTGGCTAAAGCAGGGCTCCTTGCCCATAGTGTTCAAAGGTTCCACAAACTTCTGCTTCCTGGGATTGAGTAACTTGCTGTCCCCCAGCATGTGCGTTAACGTGTCCAGAGCCACCTTTCCTGAAGATTCCTTTCCCCCGGGAGTCAAACAGACTCCTTATGCCTGTTTAACTGGGGAAGCGCTTTTCATAAAGAATAGTACACGACAAACAGGAGGAAATCCTCAACACCCATCAGGCCCGCTCCCCTCCAAGCCAAGCGGAGCTCTGCCGCAGAGGTTGGGCGTTTTTCAAATTCCTGCTACCAGCCAGCCCCACGACTGCAGTGCTCCAGTAAACGCACCTTCTCCAAAAGCTGCCGACGCCCCCATCTCCTCCCAACCCCGGGGAAACCAGGAGGCCCCTCCCACCCAAGCCCTTCCAACGGCGCTGAGAGAAAACCTGCAGCCTCCCTCTTGGGCTGCATCAGGGCCTAAAAAAGCCTTCCAGCTGACGACCGCTTCTGTCTCCGACGGGGCGCGAGGCCTCAGGGCGCCCCAAAAAGGTCCACAAGAGCGACTCCTAGAGGGCAGGAGTCGGGGCCAAGAGCAAATGCAGGTCTCGGCTGAACACCTCAAGGCCCCAGCTAAAGAAAGTTCCAGAAGCAGTCTCCTCCGAAGCCAGAAAAGCCCTCTCAGTAACCCCAGTGGGCCACAGCGTCCACCCAGCTCGAGAGCCGATCGCGCAGCACCAGGGGGCCCCCGACGTAGCCCTGGCCTGGCACACACTCCCCGAGGCCCACCCCGGCGGCACCTCCTGGTGGGGCTTCACCGCCAGCCCTCACAACCCACCCTCGCGCCCCCGGAGCCTGGCTCCAGAAGGCGCCGCCCCGATTTCCCTTCGGTCGGCCATGGGTCCCGAGACTCCCCGGGCCCCCCGGTCTCTCCACGCTACTCGCCTCTCTCCCTCGTCGAGGGGCCGGGGGACCCTCGGCGGCCCTGGAGCCCGGCCTGGCGCGCGGACCCGGCTCACCGAGTTTCCCACTGACACCACACACGCCCCGCGGCAGCAGCCAAACTCTCTCACCACAGCCCCGGCTCCGCCCCTTGCCCCGCAGCCGGAAACCGGAAGCGCCCGCCGGGCCCCGCCCCCAGCCCGGCGAAGCCGCAGTGGCTCCGCCTACGGCCACTCCCTCCGCCCCTCAGCCGAGGGCTGGGCGCCGAGAGCCTGAAAGGAAGAGGTGCCTGGCGGTCGGCGGCGGCGCCTTCAGCGCTCCGGGCGGGCGGAGTTGGAAGGGGGGGGAGGGGGCGGGGCCTTGGCGGGAAGGCGAGGGCCGCTTCTCTAGCCCGCGCGGTCGTCCCTAGTCTCTGTGGTCCGGGTAGAGGGCGAGGCTCCGCCGCGGGCGAGAACGGGGTGGGGTGCCTCGGGCCCGGACTCCACCTCTCGCCCCTCCTCCGCCTCCTCCCCTTCCCCTGACTCGCCCCTGGGGAGGGGTGGGAAGGTGGGGATTCTGGGCCGGTGGCGGAGTCACTGTCGCTTCAGCCAGGCTTTGGAGCGGACCAACGCGCCTGGTGCCCCGGGGAGGGGCGCCACCAGGGGAGGAGGAGGAGGAGAGGAAGAGACGCCCTCTCTGCCAGAGACCTCTTGAGACCCTGACCTCAGGGGCTAGGGGACTGACAAGAAAGGACAGCCAAGTTCCTCCACTTGGGCTGCTTGAAGAAGCCGCGACCCTGGCGGGCCCTGAGCCCACCGCACCAGGCACCCCAGCACCACCTCGGGGGCCTAAAGCGACAGTCTCAGGGACCACTGCAAGGTTTCCAGTTGCCTAGACGACGAGCCCCGGGTCAGAGCAACAACCCTTCCAGCCACCTGCCTCGATTGCTGCCTCAGGCACCAGTCCCAGCCCCCTGCTTGCCAGCCCAGGTGACATGCCGGTGCTTTCCACCCCCCGGAACTCACGGGTGACCACGCTGAAGCGCACGGCGGTGGTCCTGGCTCTCACGGCCTATGGGGTCCACAAAATCTACCCCCTGGTGCGGCAGTGCCTGGCTCCGGCCAGGGGCCTTCAGGTGCCAACCAGGGAGCCCACGCAAGAGGTCTCTGGGGCCACAGTGGCTAAGGCCGGCATGAATCGGGTATTCCTGCAGCGACTCCTGTGGCTCCTGCGGCTGCTGTTCCCCCGGGTGCTGTGCAGGGAGACTGGGCTGCTAGCACTGCACTCGGCCGCCCTGGTGAGCAGGACTTTCCTGTCAGTATATGTGGCCCGCCTGGACGGAAGGCTGGCCCGCTGCATCGTGCGCAAGGACCCACGGGCCTTTGGCTGGCAGCTGCTGCAGTGGCTCCTCATCGCCCTCCCTGCCACCTTCATCAACAGTGCCATCCGATACCTGGAGGGCCAGCTGGCCCTGTCTTTCCGCAGCCGTCTGGTGGCCCATGCCTATAGCCTCTACTTCTCCCAGCAGACCTACTACCGAGTCAGCAACATGGATAGCCGGCTTCGCAACCCTGACCAGTCTCTGACAGAGGATGTGGTGGCCTTTGCTGCCTCTGTGGCCCACCTCTACTCCAACCTGACCAAGCCACTCCTAGATGTGGCTGTGACCTCCTACACCCTGCTTCGAGCGGCCCGATCACGCGGGGCCGGCACAGCCTGGCCCTCGGCTATTGCTGGCCTCGTGGTATTCCTCACAGCCAATGTGCTACGGGCCTTCTCACCCAAGTTTGGGGAGCTGGTGGCAGAGGAGGCACGGCGGAAGGGGGAGCTGCGCTACATGCACTCTCGTGTGGTGGCCAACTCGGAGGAGATCGCTTTCTATGGGGGCCACGAGGTGGGGCAGGTTGGGGTGCTGGGAATGGAGCAAAGTACGTGGCTGCGAGGCCCAGGGGCAGGCAGCCATGAGTGGTGGGGAAAGCCCAGGGCTGGCCGGAGCTGATGCCAAGCATGTGGAGCCTTTGGGGGGGAGACTGGGGTGGGCAAGGCATTGGGTAGCTGTGGACTTAGGCTCAGAAATGGAGAAGCAGGAAGGCTGGGTGGGGACTGTCCTGTGCCAGCTGCCTGCTCACTCCAGGCCACTTCTGCTTCCTCTCCTCCTCAAGGAGGTTGTCCTGGACTTAGAGCTGTGGATCCTATCAGTTTGAGACGCTAGAGCTCTGGCTTGCCCCACTCCTACAGCCAGCCGGGAGGAGACTATGCCTTTTGGGAGCAGGGACCATGGGACTCGACCAGAGGGACCTGTCTGGTCCCTCCTGGGCCCCTGGGCCCTTTGAAGGCCAGCGTCCAGCAGAGCTGGCCGGCCAGACAGGCAGGCATTATGGGCATGACTCAGCCCAAGCGGAGGTTAACGAGCTGGCCTGGCCGCGGTGGCAGTGGCCATACTTGGGGTCAAGACCTCTGGAGCCCACCGGCCTGCCTGCCTACCAACTGGCTCAGCTGCCTCCCCACACCCTCAGGCTAGAAATGCTGGGCCCAGGCTGCCATCGCGGCAGGACACACTTCCTGCCCCTTGCATGGCCGCCCTTCTGCCTGGATCCCAGGCGCTTAGCTCCCTGGTGGGCTGGAGCTGATGCTGGGGCGGGCCAGGCAGTCGCCAGGAAAGGTTACTCCAGGCCAATGCTCCCTTTATCTCTCTTCAGCCCCTCCCCTTCCTTGTGCCTGGGGTTGAAGCTGCCTCCGGCCCAGCTCTCTGCGCCTTGGTTTCACTTCCCCGAGTGCTTGGGGGTGGGGAGGGGCACAATGGCATCCACCTCCTGAAGGCTCTTGTGTGCTCCCTGGGTCAGGTGACCTCTTGCCCCAGGACCAAATCTCATTGGCTGTGCCCTGGGCAGAGAAGCAGGCTTGTCCCTAATTTTTAAAAAAGGCTTGTCCCTGAACTCGGCAGAGAAGGGCATCCCATGTGTGGGCCAGACTACAGATTAGGAGAAAAGGCACCCAGCCTTCAGTCGAAACCCCTCTCCTGCTCACCTCTTCTCCCGCTGTAAGGCCTTGACAGGCAGCCGTGGCCTTAGGTAAGGCACTTGGCACATCGCCGGCAGCTACACTGTCAGCCTTGGCTGGCACTGCTGTCAGCTCTCGACACAAGTCTACTTTGCCAGGACATTCAGAGGAGGTGTGCTCACTTCTGGAATGGGAGATTCCGCTTGAGGAAACCTGAGCTGTGCAGGCAGACCTGGGTGATAGGGGGCAGAAGAGAGATCGCTGGTTCTTTGAAGGACTTCCCCCAGGCTAGATTCAGGAAGTAGCACATTGGCCAAGAGGGTTTGCTTGTCAGGGCTGGAGGGCCACAGCTTATCTGCATAGGCTTTGCTGAAAAGCTATGTGGGGTGACAGGACCCCATGGGTGGGTCAGTTGCCCTTGCTGTGCAAGCATGTGGCCCACTCCAGTCCTGCTACTGGCTGATGTCCTTGAGGACACCAGCCTAGGCTCAGATCAACAGGTTAGGGAAGAAGTGGCAGAGTATTCTGTTCTTGCTGGGATTTCAACAGGGAGGCTTATTTAAACACACACATGCACACACATACACACACACACACACAACCTCTTAAGTGATTGAGAACAAAGTAAACCTTTCTCAGTAAGTCAAAGCGTCATTTACAAGAATGTGGTTCTGGTAAAAGCTCTGCCAGTGTGGTCCAAATGCTACCACCAGGCTGTGTGGATGGACTTGGGCAGATCATTTTGCCTGTCTGGGCTGCAGTGTTCCACTGTACAGTGGACATGTGAATACACATGCAATGGGACATGGTGAGAATCAAATAAAGACAGATGTGAAAACACTCAGCAAATGGTGCCAGTTTGGGTAGCTGTCACCAGATGGGTGTGGGGAGGCAGGGCTAGGGCACGTGCCCTTGGACTGAGCCTTGGTGGCCTCGACCTGAGCACATCCTGACAACCCCACCCTCCCCTGCCCATCTGACTGCTGCTGCCACTCTCTTCCCTGCACAGGTCCCTTCTCCCACCTGTCCCCATCCAGACATGGCAGGTGGTGACCAGTGAGGGAATGGGGACAGGAGAGCAGGGGAGGCCTACCCACTATTAAGGGAGCAAGAGCCAGGCTCCTGGTTTGGGTGGGAAAATGCAGTGCAAGTTTCTCACCCTAAGGAACTCTGGGAAAGGAGGGGAAGGTGGGGCCTAAGACTATTAAACCGGGTTTTTCAGAACCAAGAGCACTGCCCTTTGCTCTCCTGTACTGCTCTTTGCTTAGTTCAGGGTCAGATGTTAGAGCTGCTGGTCTTCACTCGGGGAAGGGGAGGTCGTGCCTGGACAGCAGGGCCAGGAGGAGGATGCTGGGGAGAGCCCAAAGAAATGGGCCCAGCAGAGGACTGAAAAGTGACTGCCCTGGGCCTGTTTTCAGGGCACAGAGGAGAGTGGAAAGAGGGGATGAGAGCTGCACTGTGACAGTAAGCAGTCACTTACCCCCCACCAACCCTGAGTTTGAGACTTGGCCCTGCCCAGTCGTAACCCCCAGCTCTTCACCTTGTCATGCCATCAAATGGCCTAACATGTATAAGCAGCACTGGGGACTCCCACTATTGTCCTTATGGGAGTTGTCATGAGGCCTCCCTGTCTCTGTCATCCCTGGCAGGTGGAGCTGGCCCTGCTGCAGCACTCCTACCAGGACCTGGCCTCACAGATCAACCTCATCCTTCTGGAACGCCTGTGGTATGTCATGCTGGAGCAATTCCTCATGAAGTATGTGTGGAGCGCCTCAGGCCTGCTCATGGTGGCTGTCCCCATCATCACTGCCACCGGCTACTCAGAATCAGGTGAGAGCCAGTGCTCCAGGGGGGCCAGAAGCAGGAGCCCTGTCCTGTACCTGTGGGGACACTGAGGCCTACAGGCAGCCTTGAGGTCACCAGACGCTAGGCTCTGCTTTTAGCTCCTTATTGCCTCTCACCTGCACACAACTCAGAAACACCACGTGTCACTTCACCAGGTGCATGTACCCTCACCCACCTGTCCCTGTCCTCAGTCCACTGCTGCTTGGAAGGGGGAGGATGTGGGCATACCTGGGTGAGCCCCTTCAGCTCCAGCCTTGGTTTCCTCATCCCTAAAACAGCTTTTGCAGGTTGCAAAGGGTAGAGACCTCCATCCTAGGGCCTTTTGGGGGCAGTGAGAAGTCTGTTCTACCTGTTATTTTAGCAATGATCAGGTTTTCTTTATTCTCATTTTATTCCTCTAGTGGTTTACAAGCAGTCTCTTTTCAATCTATCAGTGGTTACCCTTTAAAAGGTGAACATGCATACTTAACACAGTATTAGGTTAATCAGTAGCTCCCCCTCCTCCTGGGCCTTAGGACACTTGAGCTGTGAGAACCGCCACCCGTCGGCCGTGTTGCCATAGCCTGACACAGAGCTGGGTTTGACCTTGCTTTTCTTCTTTGCTCTTGCTCTATCCAGCCGGCGCGTGCTGCAGCTCACTGGCAAGTTTGCTGGTTTCTTCGCTCACCATTTCCTTCTTACATCTCAGTCCTGTCTCTGTGTTCAGTTCCTCCAGATAGACATCTTTTGAAAGTTCTTTCAGCAAGAGTTTTGTCATGGGAAATTCTTGATTATTTTGTTGTCTGAAATTGTCTTTATTTCACCCTTATTCCCAAGCTAAAGTTTAGTTGGGTGTGGGACTCTAGGTGGACAGTTATTTTCTGTCAGCTCTTCGGCAATGTTTCATTGTCTTCTTTCTTCTGCAACTATTGAAAAATCTGTTAGCAGTTTGATTGTCCTCCCTTAGTAACCTGCATTTTTTCCTCTGGGTACTTTTATAATTTTCTCTTTGGCATTCTGTAGTTTTACTACCATGTGTCGAGGTGTGAGTTTCTGTTTATCCTTGAGACTTGTATGTCCTTTGAATATGCAGGTTTTTCAATCATTCTGGAAGACTCTCAGCTCTGATCTTTTCCAATGTTGTGTGGCTCTCATTCTTTTACTCTCTTACTCTGGAACTTCTGCTAGCCATATGCTGGACTTCTCACTCTCTTCGCTGGATCTCTTCCCCTCTCTGTACTATTTCCCATCTAGCACTGTCTGCTGAATCCTGGAAGAGTCCTCAGACCTCCTTCCTGCTCACCAGTTCACCAGTTTTCTGTCTGGCTGTGTCTAACTTGAATTTTTTCACTTTCTGACTTTCTGTAAGTTCAATTTGATTTTATTTCTCAAAACAATTTTCTTTTTCAAATAGAAATTTCAAACTGCTTTTGTCTCTTATTTGCTCGTCTTTTGAACTATTCTTTTTATGCCGTGTATCATATTAATCATACATATTCCATAGTCTCTATCCAATCCATGATTGGTTATCTTAAGTTCTTGGGGGTCTAATCCACCTTTATCTTCTGTCTGTTTACGGGTCTTCACTCATTTCCTGTGGGTGTTGCCACAGGACTTCTGTGGGAATCGGTGTACCCTCAATGGAGGTTGTAGTTCCATATATCCTTCTATTTTGGCCAGCAGTCCAGGGTAATTAACCACTTGGAGGCCATTTTCATGTGAACTTCTCAGCTTGTGCAGGAGGGGACTGGTTTCTGAATTTAGAGGTAGTATTTATTTGAATTGTAGACATATAATTGCAATTTCCTAGAGGAGACCTTTTGTTCAGTGCACCTAGAGCACAGGCTAAGCAAATAAAGCTTCCTAGCCTTCTGCCTGTCTGTCTCTGGAGATTTCAGAAGCTCACCTGGCTGCTTGCTTCTCTACTTGCTCCTGGGAATTTCCTCTGCTCTCCTTCAATCACAGCTCTGCTTTAAACAGTATTATAGTTTATCCAGTTTGCTGGCAAGAGGGTTTTCAGTTATATGTATATATACATACACACACACTGTTTCTGAAACAGAAATCTCTCTGATTCTCTCCCTATTGTGTTTTCACCTGGGGAGAGTCAAAGAAGCATGAGCTCCTGACCCTGCCTGGGGGCCTTTGAAAAGAGTGAAGCGCTCCCCTGTCCCTTGCCTGCTCCACTTCCATCTTCCCAGCCTGTTTGTTATTCCTTCAAAACACCAGGCATGCTTCTGCCTCAGGGCCTTTGCACATACTGCACACTCTGCCAGGAGCTCCCTTTCCTCTGCTGCCCCCTTGGCTCCGTCCCTCCCTCTGTCAGAGCTTTACTGGCAGGCCCCCTGTAGGGGAGACCTGGGCTGCCCACCACCCACCTTTCTCATCCCCTTCCTGCCTTATGCTCTTCCAAGAACTGAATACCTTGTCTGTGGTACTCCTATCCCTACCTTAGACTGTAAGCTCGATGAGGGCAGGGATTTTGGTCTGTTTTGTCCCTGCAGTGTCCCTAGCACCCGGTGGCTAGTGAGGGCTCCAGGTGCTTCATGGAGGCCAAGAGCTCTGGGGGCCAGCAGGAAGAGGCAGGCACTTACCAACTGGGGAGGATTTAGATAAGCTTTGCTCTGCTGGCCTGTAAGGCGGGAGGGCCCAGAAGAGGAGCAGGGCTCCTCCAGCCCAGAGGCCTTGTTGGGCCCTGGTATTAGCTGCCCAAGGCTCTGTACCAGGAGGCCCTGGGCACAAAGACCCTCAGTCCCCTTCCCCTTGTCCATAGTGACTGTCCAGTTTTAAGAACATCTGGGGAGGAGGGCTTGAGTCCTACTGTCTGTTAGGGCTGTGTCCTTGAGAACATGGTGGAAAGAAAGGCCCAGGACCTTAGACTCAGGATTAATACCCCTAGCCCCTACAAAGTTCATTTTCCTGGTTTCCTGGGCCAGGCCCCAGAAGGCAATGCAAAGTGCTCTGGCCATCCATCCTGTCCTCTTTCCACCCACACTGCTCTGAACTGACTCCATGTTCCTTTTCCTCTTTGTCCCACCCTCACCAGTGATCCCTAAGGCCCCACCTCAGCATCACAGATGCCCCTGGATAAAGTCTTCAGGCTCTTCCCAAAACCTTCCTTCCTGCCACTTCAGCCCACACCCCAGGACCCTCAGAGTTGGCCTCTCCTTGCTCCCCACCGCCATTTCCAGAAGATCGCTTGTGTAAAAACCCTGCTCCTGTGGGAGCTGCAAGGGTCAAAGGAGTAAAGGCCATTGACAAAGGAAGGTGGAGGATGTTGCCATGGGGTCCAGGGAAGCAAGTTAAGACAGGAGCAGCTCCTGGGGAAAAACAGAGGCCAAACAGAGGCTGGCCATGAGCACAGAGATCAGAGACCATGGTGTAGAGATCAGGGAGAAATGGGCATAGCAGGGATAGTCAGAAAGTGGGACATTCACATTTCAAAGGCAGACAGGTCTGGGCATAGGTGACGAAGTCCAAGTGTGTCCCAGGAGGGGCTGACATCAATGGTGCAGGACAGAGGGCAGGGGGTAGTCTAGGGATGTTTGTGCCAAGAAACAAAGCCAGATGCCTACTGGCTCAGTTTTGACATCAATGTTATTAAGATGTAAATAACATACCATACCATTTAGCATTTTTTTTTTTTGAGACAGGATCTCACTCTCGCCCTAGGTAGAGTGTAGTGGCGTCATCGTAGCTCACTGCCACCTCAAACTCCTAGGCTCAAGTGATCCTCCTGCCTCAGCCTTCTGAGTAACTGGGACTATAGGCACACAGCTAATTTTTCTACTTTTACTGGAGATGGGGTCTCGCTCTTGCTCAGGCTGGTCTCGAACTCCTGAGCTCAAGTGATCCTCCCACCTTGGCCTCCCAGAGTGCTAGGATTACAGGCGTGAGCCATCGTGCCCAGCCCAATCCAGTCTTTTAAAATGTACAGTTCATTGGTTCTTAAATATTCACAGAGTTGTGCAACCATCACTGTTCTCTAAGTCTTGAACATTTTTGTCACCCCATAAAGAAACCGCAGAGTCTGTAAAATTTGGATTCAGTCAAAAGGCCACACTCAAGGATCCAGAAGGCCACAGGTGGCCACATGTGGCGCCAGGGCCATAGGTTCTCTACCCCTGCCCCAGACCCATTAGCAATCACTCCCCATTCCCCCTCCCTCAGTCCCTGACAACCACTGATGTGCTGTTTCTATGGATTTGCCTGTTCAGGACATTTTATGGAAATAGAATCACACAATATGTGGCCTTTGTAACTGGCTTCTTTCTCTTAGCATAATGGTTTTAAGACTCATGCATGTTGTAAGATGAATCAGTACTTTATTCCTTGTTATGGCTGAATAATATTCCATTGTACGTCTGTACCACAATTTCTTCATCCATTCATCTACCGATGGACATCTTGGGTTGTTTCTGTCTTTTGGCCATTGTGAATAATGCTGCTGTCAACATTTGTGTACAAGTCTCCATGTGGACAGATATTTTTGTTTCTCCTGGGTATGTAGCTAGTAGTGGAATTGCTGAGTCATATGGTGACTCCTCAAAAGGTTTTTGCCAACTGTCTTCCACAGCAGCTGCACCATTTTACATTCCTGCTGGCAGCGTAGGTGGCTTCTGGCTTCTCATCCTCCCTGATACATTATTGTCTCCTTTAAATTCTGGCCAGGCGTGGTGCCTCACACCTGTAATCCTAGCACTCTGGGAGGCTGAGGTGGGAGGATCGCTTGAGCTCAGGAGTTCGAGACCAGCCTGAGCAAGAGCAAGACCCCAGCTTTACTAAAAAAAAAAACTAAAAAAATAAATTCTAGCCACCTGAGTGGGTATGAAGTGGGATCTCCTGGTGGTTTTGATTTGCATTTCTCTAATGACTAATGATACTGAGCATCTTCTCGGGGACTTACTGGCCATTTGTCTATCTTTGCTGAAGAAGTATCTATTCAGATCCTTTGCCCATTGTTTGATTGGGTTATCTCTTTATCTTTAAGTTGTAAAAGTTCTTTATGATAGTCTGTATACCACACCCTTATCAGATACATGGTTTACAAACACTTTCTCCCACTTTATGTGTTGTCTTTTCACTTTTTTGATGGTGCCCTTTGTTGTACAAAAGTGTTTTATTTTGATGAAGTTCAATTGACCTGGTTTTCTTTTGTTGCTCATGCTTTCGGTGTCATAGTTAAGGAACCATTGCCACATCCAAGGTCATGAAGCTTTACCCCTGTTTTCTTCTCAGAGTTTTCTAGTTTAGCTCTCTAGTTTAGGAGGTACACGGGTACCTCCTTGTACGATGACATGATGCACTCAATGGCATCTGTGACTCACCGTGAGTTAGTTCTCGTGTGTGGCGTGAGGTGGGCTCACTCTCGGGCACATGGACATAGATAACATGTGTCCGGTTGTCCCCATACCATTTGTTGAAGAGATTCATCTTCCCCTCTAGTGGCTCATTTTTGACTTTCCTCTCTCTCTGCCCCTCCCTGTCACCCCCCACCCCCCGCAGACCCAGAGGCCATGAAGAAGGCGGCCTTGGAGAAGAGGGGGGAGGAGCTGGTGAGCGAGCGCACGGAAGCCTTCACCATTGCCCGCAACCTCCTCACGGCGGCCGCAGATGCCATTGAGCGCATCATGTCATCGTACAAGGAGGTACCCTCCCTGGCCAGACCCCACGCTTGCCATGCCCCTCTCCTCACAGCTGGCAGGGGCTGAGCCAGGTCGCACTCCCCACAGGTAACAGAGCTGGCTGGCTACACAGCCCGTGTTCACGAGATGTTCCAGGTATTTGAGGATGTCCAGCACTGTCGTTTTAAGAGGCCTGGGGAGCTGGAGGATGCTCAGGCAGGGTCTGGGGCTGTGGTACGGTCTGGTGTCCACGTGGAAGGGCCCCTCAAGATCCTAGGTAAGGTTATCCCATCTTTTCTTGTCCCTGCCTTTCTCCTGCAGGTGCCTGACTCACTGCCCCAGCCCCTCCCCTTCATCCTCACCCTGGTGCTGTGGGACCATTGTGCACCCCTGGCCTGTCCCAGTCCAACCGGGAAGGGAGGGCTGCCCAGCAGGGTCTCTGAGGACTTCTGCCAGGGTGAACTGGGCCACTGGGCAAGGTTTCTGGGGAGAGGTGCATGTCCAACAGCCTTCCTTCCCAGAGAAGGCACTGCCGGCCAACCTGCTGAGTTGCCTTCCTGAGGGCCCTGGCCTGGATTATTCGTTGAGAAAAAGTGGGATGTGGTCCCTGAGTGCAGGGGATCACTCACCCACACAGGGCAGCAAAGAAAGGTTGAGTCCACATGCAGTATGTGGGCTGCCACAGAAGAGTGTGCTGGAAGGGGAGGGCTGCAGAGCAGGAGTAGAGACTTGATGCTTCAGGTTCCAGGGGACCAGAGGTTGGCAGCTGGGGGTGCAGTACTAGACACGGGGAGAGGGGTTCGGCTTGTTGGAAGACCTGGCTGTGTTCTCAAGGGCCCCTGGACCTCACGATGCCTATTGGTCATCCATTGGCACATTATCAGGGGCAGGTAAGCCTGCACCTGGGGGCATGCAGAACCCACCAGAAGGCAGAGGGAGTGCTGCCGGTCCCTCTCCTCCCTCCTCGCATTCTCCCTGCAGGCCAGGTGGTGGACGTGGAGCAGGGGATCATCTGTGAGAACATCCCCATCATCACGCCTGCGGGAGAGGTGGTGGTGGCCAGCCTCAACATCAGGGTAGGTCTAGTGGGGGAGGGGCACCTGACCCAGAAGTGCTGAGCAGACAGGGCTAGGGTGCCTGGCGGTCCGTGGCCACAAGCCTCAGTCCTTGGCTTCTTGCCTGCCTATGCTGACAGTGGCCATTGTCCCTAGATCTACATGGCAGGTGGGCCAAGGTCAAGATGAGAGACCAACATGTCTCTATTTGTTCTGGGGCAATAGAGTCAAAGCTAATAAAGGAGACTAGGGATTATCAGGATTGGTCAAGGGTCACTCAAGTGTTCCTGGTCCTGTCATCTGTTGCCAGTTCCCCACGCTCCTGAGAAAGCCCATACTTAGAGGCTCTGGTTCAACTCTAGCCACTCCACCGACCTGGGCCTTTGCCGAGGGTGGGGGGAGCAAGGGGCTGAGGGGCTGGGTCAGCAGGGGAGAAAGCAGAGAAGAGGTGAGAGGAGGGGGTACGCGGGGCTCTGGAGGCCCTGCCTGTGTCCTTACCCTAAGCGGCATAATGCAGTGATGTGTCCGTAACAGTACACATTCGAGGGGTGGCGGGGAGTAGCCAGTAGCTGGCAGATGCAAGGTGAAGGTTCCCAGGCTGGCCCTGGGGAAGCGCAAGCAGGCAAAGGCACCATGGCCCTTGTGAGCAGGGCACCATGCGCCGCCCTTGGGAGGTGGTCATCGTGTGACTGTGTTAGTACCCAGAGGCTGCCCTCACCCAGTGGCTTTAACACCAGAAACGGACTCTCCCAGTTCGGGAGGCCAGAAGCCTGAGATAGAGGTGCCAGCAGGGTGGGCTCCTCCTGAGTACCATGTGGGAGAGTGCATTCCAGGCCTCTCTCCCAGGGCATGGGGTTGCTGGCATCCTTTGGGGTTGCGTCCCTTGGCTTCTGTTGCATCAGCTGACTTCTGCCACTGTCTTCCCATAGTGTTCTCCCTCTGGGTGTATCTGTTTCCAAATGTGCCCTTTTTATAAGGACACTAGTCATGTTGGATCAGGGGCCCACCCTACTCCAGTATGACCTTGTGTTAATTTAACTCATTACATCTGCAACAACCCTATTTCCAAATAAGGTCACACTCTAAGATACTAGGGATTAGGGTTCCAACATATGTATTTGGGGGGGGACACAATTCCTCCTGTAACATTGTCTCATGTAGGCCAAAGGCCACGACCTCGGATCCTCCCAAGAGCCCTGTGCACAGTGTCGTTACTATAGATCTCACAGAGACTAAGACAGGCTAAGGGTGGCGATGGTGGTGACGTGGGCAATCTCTGATTCCATGGCCTATGCTCTTCCCCGCCCTGGCCAGCTGGCATTGTTCCTGCAGTAGGCATTTCCCTAACTCTGGTGGGGTTAATATGACTGGCAAATTGGGGACATGAGGTCCTTGATGCTGGGCTCAGGGCCACAGTGGCATCTTTGTGGCACCCTACACTCACAGAGGCAGAGGGGGTTGTGGGGGCAGGGAGACTGGCAGTAGGGCTTGTACTCTAAGTCTGGAACTGTAAAGAAAGTGGCTTTCGGACATTCCCTAAAGAGGGTCGAGACTCGACCCTGAGCTTGGATTCCCAGTGAAGTGGGAGGCAAGTGGGATGGAGGGTGACACTGTCTTGGAACACACCTGTTCATTCAGGTGTGGCAGAATAGGCCCTTTCTCTTGTGCTGGCCTGTGTTCTCTGGGCATGTTAGGACCTTTGGGGACAGGGCCGGGTCTCAGCCATTTCCCTGTGTCCGGAGTCATGCATTCACTTAAGGGCTCTGGACACTGGACCCCATCCCCCATGCACTGCAGTCCCCTTACCAAGAGGACAAGAAGGGCCAACCCACCAGCATCAGGTCTTGGGAGCTTCCCGAGGCTGGGAAGGAGGGCACAGGGTGCAGGGGGGCCCACACCGTCCGAGTGCCATGGGCTGCTGCCCCCGCAGGTGGAAGAGGGCATGCACCTGCTCATCACAGGCCCCAACGGCTGCGGCAAGAGCTCTCTGTTCCGCATCCTCGGCGGGCTCTGGCCCACGTATGGGGGTGTGCTGTACAAGCCCCCGCCCCAGCGCATGTTCTACATCCCTCAGAGGTGAGAAGGCCTGGGGCCACCAGAGGGGCCTGCCGGGGGGTAGGGGGGAATAGAGCCCTGTACCCTGTCTCTTCCCTACCTCTTCCTACCTGTGCAATCAGAGGTGGCCTCCAACAGAGCCCAGGAAACGGTGGAGAAGCAGCACCTTAGGAGAGCCAGAAGGGCTATGGCACCTGCTCCCTGCAACGCCACCCCAATCGCTCGCTTGTCCATTTCAGATTTGTTGGGGGGGGTGTGCACACATGCCTGCAGATGCTTTTGCCGTGTGTGCATGCGCCCTGTGTGCATGTGTGTGTGCACATGTGTCAGCGTGAGTGTGGGGGCACATGCTGGTGTACAGGGTGCACGTTGGTATGGTGTGTGGACACACAGCTTTCTCACAGGCCCTACATGTCCGTGGGCTCCCTGCGTGACCAGGTGATCTACCCAGACTCATTGGGGGACATGCGAAGGAAGGGCTATTCGGAGCAGCACCTGGAAGCCATCCTGGACATCGTGCACCTGCACCACATCCTGCAGCGGGAAGGAGGTAGGAAGTGGGGCAAGTGCCCTTTGTCCCAAGACTCTGATGGGGAACCTGCTGCCCCTGGCCTTTCCCCCTTGGCCCCCAGGGGATGAAGATTATCTCAATATCCAGGAGTCCAAAGTGCTAGGTGCCTCTGAGACCTGCCTACCAGGGAGGACTGGCAGTAAATAGGTGGCCCCAGGTGGCATGAGTGCACTAGGGAAGGCGGCATCTAGCAGGGCCACTTATCTTGTTGGGGGGCCCAGGACACCCTCTCCCAGAGAAGAGAGGTCTGAGCTAAACCTGTGGAATGCTGAGCAGTCACACTGTCTGGGAGCCAGGGGACAGTAGGGCCAGCTGGGCTTGGTGGCAGGGAGGTACTGGCTCATGGAGGATCCTCTGGACCAGGTGGGAGCCTGGACTTTCCTTGAGAGGGATCAGAAAGAAGCAGCCCTGGAAGGCTTTTGGCAGGGAAGTGACAGGTCAGTTTTGCCTTTGAGCAAGATGACCCTGTGGAGGAAAGGCTGTGGGGTGGTTGCAGGGGCAGCCAGGCAGGAGGTGAATGCAGGTGTGTGGGGGTGGCTTGGAGTTTACAGGGTGGGGAGAGCAGGGGATAGGCAGAGGGAACACTGAGCCAGTGCTCACCAGAGGGAGACACAGGCTGGTGGCAAGGAAAGGTGTTGCGTCCCTCCCCATTGCTTGACTGCAGTGTCCCTTGTGCCTGGAGGGAGGGAGGAGGGGAGGCTGATCCAGTTGCTCCAGCTACAGGCCAGAATGGAGGATGTGTCCAATTTTCTTAGTGAAATCTGAGCATCAGGGTTCTGCTTCCAGCCCCCACCACTAGGCACAAGATGACCGTGAGCAGAGACCTCACCTCTCTGAGACTCCCTTTACCTGCATGAGAGAGGGCCTAGGTCCAATTCCTCCCTCGGGGCAGCACTGAAGGAAGTAACTCCTGGAAGGGCCCATCATGGGTTGTCACCTGCTTGTACTGAAAGGGAGGGACAGAGGTGGTGAGTTCAGTGGAACAGCCCCTGGCCTGGCCTCTTTTGCTCCTGCTGCCCTTGGCCTGGGAGTGTACCCTCCTCCTGTCCTCTCTGGCACCCCTGTATGCCCAGGGCCTGTGGCTGACTACCACCACGTGTTAGAATTGAGTTCAACGGTGAGGAACAGAACTGTGCCTCTCCACAATAGTGGCTTAAATCATTCATGAGCTTATCTTACTGTGCTGTGAAAGTCCCAGGAGCCTGGGGCCACAGTTGGTTGGTGGGCTGGCCCTGCTCTGCAAAGACTCTGCTATGTGTGGCCTCCATTCCCAAAGTCACCTCATGATGCAAGATGGCTGCTGCAGCCATCAAGTCCACATCTAGGCTGTAGGATGGACGAAGTGAGGAGGAAGGGGCAAAGAAGTGCCTTCTGTCTTTTAAGGAAAATTCCAGAAGCTACCACACGTGTAACACTTAAACACTTATACCCCATTGGCCAGAATTTAGTCATATGATCACACCTCAGCATAAGGCAAGCTAGGAAGTGTGATCTTTATTCTGAGCAGCCATGTGCCCTGCCAAAGCCCCTAGTCATGTGAGAAAGCAGAACGGACGGTAGGAGAGGAGGAGCTGTTCTGCCACGCTGTCCTTGCCCAGGTGCTGGCACCAGGCGGTGGGAGGGCCCAGCCCATACACGGAGGAGCCTCTGTTCTGGGAGACCTCTGTGGCTGTCACTGGGCTCTCTGCAAGGCTGTCTGCTCCCACCGAGGGAATGTGGGCTGGCTCTTCACTAACACCCCGTCAGGTGCCGTAGGAGTTTCCTGTGGCTGCCATGACAAAGTCCCACAGATGGGGAACTTGAGCAGCAGACACGGATCATCTCCCGGCTCGGGAGGCTATCAAGGTGTCGCAAGGTTGATTCCTTCTGAGGGCTGTGAGGGAGGGCTGTGAGGAAAGGCTGTGTTCCCAGACCTCTCTCCTGGGCTTGTAGATGGCCGTCTTCCCCCTGTGTCTCTTCACGTTGTCTTCCCTCTGTGTGTCCCTGTGTTCTAATTTCCCCTTTTATAAGGACACAATCATATTGGATTAGGGTCCACCCTAGTGACCTCATCTTACCTTGATTATCTCTGTAAAGACCCTATTTCCAAATAAGATCGTGTTCTAAGGTACTGGGGTTAGCACTCCAACATATCTTTTTGGGGGAAACAAAATTCCAGTCCTAACTCTTTTTCTTTTTTTTTTTTTAATTTCAGAATATCCAACTCTTTTTCAGTTATTAAAGCATCACGGGCTGGGTGCAATGACTCGGGCCTGTGATCTCAGCACTTTGGGAGGCTGAGGCAGGAGGATCTCTTAAGCCCAGGAGTTTGAGACCAGTCTGGGCAACATAGCGGGACCCTGCTTTACAAAACATTTAAAAATTGGCCAGGCGTGGTGGCTCCCACCTGTAGTCTCAGCCACCCGGGAGGCTGAGGCAGGAGAATCACTTGAGCCCAGGAGTTGGAGGTTGCAGTAAGCTGTGATGACATCATGGCACTCTAGCCTGGGTGACAGAGTTTTTTTAAGAGAGCCTGTCTCTTAAAAAAAAAATTGTCACAGACAGACAAGGACACAGAGTGTAAGCATGCAGCTGGGCAGGCTCCTGTGGAGTCAGATGTGCTCGTCCTGCCTTCTGACTTGTTTCCCCAGCTCTGCTGAGCAAGCTTGGGCCCTCCCTGCCCACCCCCCAGGACTGGCCCCCTCAGCCCCAGCCCCTGTGGAATTGAGCAGAGCCCCTTGCCCCTTGCCCCCTGCCCAGGTTGGGAGGCGGTGTGTGACTGGAAGGACGTCCTCTCGGGGGGCGAGAAGCAGAGAATTGGCATGGCCCGCATGTTCTACCACAGGTGAGCCCTCAGGTGGCTTTCCAGGGCACCCAGGGTAGTCCAGCTCTCTTGGGCCCAGGGAGCCCTCTGGAGCCAGCAGGCACTCCCAGGAGGCTGGGTGTGGGAGCCGGGGAACCTGCTTGGGCAGGTGGGCTCTCTGGGATTCCCTGGAGGAGGAAAGCAGCTGCCCTTAGGAGGCCTGTGGTGTCGGGCACTGGAGGATCCACAGACTCTCCCACTTGGCCCCCAACCCCCAAGGCCCAAATATGCCCTCTTGGATGAATGTACCAGCGCTGTGAGCATCGATGTGGAAGGCAAGATCTTCCAGGCGGCCAAGGATGCTGGCATTGCCCTGCTTTCCATCACCCACCGGCCTTCCCTGTGGTAGGTGCCCTCTTTTCCAGCCTGGAGTCAGCGGGACCATACCATCCCCGGGAGGAAAGTGGCCTGGCAGCCCAGCAGGTGGCTCCTGCTGAGCACCCTTGCCTGCCTCCCTGTCCCTCTCCCTCTCCTGGCCAGGAAGTACCACACACACTTGCTACAGTTCGATGGGGAAGGCGGCTGGAAGTTCGAGAAACTGGACTCGGCTGCCCGCCTGAGCCTGACGGAGGAGAAGCAGCGGCTGGAGCAGCAGCTGGCAGGCATTCCCAAGATGCAGCGGCGCCTCCAGGAGCTCTGCCAGATCCTGGGCGAGGCCGTGGCCCCGGGACAGCTGCCAGCACCCAGCAGCGAAGGCCCAGGTAGCGGCCTCCAGGATGCCTCCACCTGACAGAGGGCCCCTTACCCCAAGGCCCTCGCCCCTCCCAAGCTCTCGGAACACATGAAGGAAACGGCAGCACTCACCCTGCCCGCCCCTGCATGGCCTGCCCTCCTCCTGGGCCTTCTGCCTCCCACCCCATGCCTGCCCCCACCCTGGGGGCTGTTCCACAATAACTGTGCCCTGTTCGGGGCAATGAGTCCTTTACTTTTCTGTGGGGAAGGAGCTTGGGGCTCAGGGTGGCCCCCACACTAACCCCACACCAGTGAAACTGAGCGGAGAGCAGGGACCCCCCCCCCAGGCTGCTGCTCACCACTGCCAGCCAGTCTGTGCTGAGCCACCTCCCTCGTAAGACTCAAGTCCCCATTTTACCCTCCTCTTCAGTCCCTTGAAGACCATATAGCCCATCCCCCCAGGATGGCCAGCTGAGGCTCCCATCCCATGGGACACCCTTCCTGCTATAACAGCGGCCAGACGGGACACCCAGTGAGACAGAGCCCCTTGTCTGCGTCCTCTTCTCAGTAGTCTCGAAGAGCCCTCATGAGAAAGCGCTGCGCAGCGTTGCCTACCAAGCGGTGATGAGAACGCAGCCCTAGCCCTCTCCCTCTCTGCAGCCTAATTTATTGGATTCCTGTTTGTAGTCACCTAGGCTGCCAATGTGAGTACCTGCCAGCAGGGGAGGCAGCCCAGCCTCTGAGTCCGTGGGCCCTGGCTGCCTCCGGTGCCAAACCCAGTCCCTGGGCAGCTGTTGCCCACCAGCCTACACTGCCATCCACCACTGGGAGGCACAGGCCTCTGCTTGCCAGCCGGGAGCAAGAGCACCACGTTCCCAGCTCAGTGCCAAAGAGGGGTCAGCCGGGTAGCTGTCTCTGCAGAGACAGTCCTCACCCAGGAGGGAGACCCCAGTGCCGCCGTGTGCCTTTCGCAGGCCCTCAGCCCCTCAGTAAAACCTCCTGTGGAAAACGCAACCTCACCTGCCTGCCTCGTTGTCTGGGGGAGTAGGTTGCCTGTGGGAAAAAAGGTGGGTTTGGGAAAGGAGTGGGCCTAACCACCAGCTGCCGCCCCCTACCCTACCCAAAGACATGGCATCCGGAGCTACATGTTCTTGGGGTTCACGTGGTGGCGGGGAGGCGGAACCAGTGACAACATTGCACAAAAATATTGGCTGAGTCCGAGTAGGATTCTGAGTCTGGTGCTGGGGGAGGGGACCACTGCCTGGTCCCTGCCTGAGGAGCTTTGAGAAAGGGACTGGGGAAAGCTGGGGAGCCACCAAGTAGGGGCATGGGGAGCACAGAGGAGGAAGACTGCATCTAGACCTTCTAGGAAGAGGGTCCTGCTTGCGCAAAGGCCCAGGGGCGAATCAGGAGCAAAATGCCAAGTCAGGGGCAGAGAGGGGCCAAGCTGGAGGCCACAACATCAGGTTCTGCCCAGAGTAGGCCACGTGGCTGCGTGTGCGGGCAGGTGCTGGAAACGGAAGCCGCTGCGACGTGGCGGGCCTGGCACTCCCACCAGCGTCAGAGCCCAGCGAATAGCAGTTCAAACCTTCACGCACAGAGGCTCGTAGCAGCCAAAGGGTGGGAGCAGCCCAAGTGCCCGTGGGCATGAATGGACAAACAAAAAGTGGCCTGTCCCACGATGGAGTAGCACTTGGCCATAATAAGGAATGAAGACTACAGGGTGCAGGAACTTGAGACTTTATGCTCAGGGAGAGATGTCAGACACAGAATGCCACATAGTATGTGATCCCGTTTCTGTGAAATGTGTGAAACAGGCAAATCCGTAGAGACAGGAAGCAGATCAGTGGGTGCCAGGGGCTGGGGGAGGGGGAGGGACTGCTTGATGGGGATAGGGTTTCCTTTTGGGGCAAAGAAAATGTTCTGGAATTAGAAGTGATAGCTACACAATTGTACATGGACTAAATGCCACTAAATTGTGCATTTTAAAGGGATTAATTTTATGTTTATGTGAATTTCACCTCAAAAAATAGGTAGATGATAGGTGATGGATAGATGGACGGACAGATGATAGAAGATAATGGAGTGGTAGGTGATAGTGACAGACATATGGTATGTAGATGATAGGAAATGGGTGCTAGCAGATAGATGGACAGATTGATAATGACTGGCTGTGGCTAGATAAATGAGAGATGATAGGTGGATATATGATTGATACATGAGAGAGAGAGAAGGGAGCAAGGCCCTTGCAGCAGCCCAGACAGGACAAGCCGAGGCCTGAAGTCCCAGAGGGACTCAAGCAATTAGAAGAACTCGACAGGCGTGGGAGCAGCAGAGGGGAGAGGCAAGGTGGCCTCTGGCTTTTGCCTTGGAGGGCTGGTGGGCAACAGTGCCCTTGGCAGAGAGAGGCAGTGCCCAGCAAGGGGCAGGCCTGGGGAGAAGGGGCCCTCCCGGAAAGTGTGCAGGCAGTGGGCCGCAGAGGCAGATGGCAGTTGATGTTTCAGTGTAGACAGCCGGGGGGAGGCTCTTGGTCTCTCATTTGGAGGTTGGGGTGTAGACTGCATTTTAGCCACGTTTTAAGGTTAGGATGTGTTTCTGATCCAGGAGAGGTGGCAGACTCAGAGGCCAGGGAGTTGTTCCTCCATCTCTTCCCAAAGTTGTGTGAGTCATCCACACCTGATAATGAGTCCCTTTTATTTATATTTTCTTTGCAACTTGCATAACTAGAATGGTTTTGTGATCTGCCACCAGGCCCTATTAGGTACAGATGGATGAAAGGAAGCTAGTGGAAAGAAGGTAATATTGGACAGAGTAGGCATCAGGGCAAAGACATCATTAGGGATACGAGAGATTGCTGCATGATGATAAATCATTCACTCAGAAGTGTTAGCCATTCTGAACTTGTGTGCACCTGCCTGATGTTAGAGCCTCAAATGAATAGAAACCGAAAAAGTAGCAGGAAAAGGAGCAATTAATAAATTAACAAATTCTCCACAATAAATTATACCTCCCACTGGAATTGATACTTCAAGCAGAAAAAATTAGTGAAAATATAGAAAAATTGAACAAGCTTGATTTAATGGACATCCAAAAACTAGAGACTACACATTTTTTTCAAGTTCACCTTGAACATTTACTAAACTCATCATGTCCTGGGCCACAAAACAAGTCTCAACAAACAGTGAAAGAATTTGCATCACATGGAGCATGTTTTCCATGCAATAAAATAAAATCACAGATTAGTAATAAAACTAAAATTAAGGCCTCCCATATGTGTGGAAATTTAAATTAAAAAACATTTCCAAATAATTCATTGATCCAAGAAGAATTATAATAAAAATCTAAAAACACTTAGAACCGAACGGCAATGAAAACGAAACGGATAGCCTTAAAACCAGCTAGATCAAGGCCAACTCAGGAAGTTTTTCTAACCACAAAAGAGTAAACCTAAAGAAAGTAGAAAGAAGGAAATCACAAAGACAGCAGAAATTAATGACACGGATACAGAAAGACCAACAACGACAAAAATTGTTTCTTTGAAAGTGGTAAAATAGACACAGCTGTAGCAAGAATGGAAGGAGAGAAAATACAAAGGATACCAGGAAGGACAAAGGCACCACAGGAGCTGGGACTTGGCCTTTGCCTCCTCCAAACACCACTAAAAAAAGAGCAGAGGGGCCGGGCGCTGTGGCTCACGCCTGTAATCCTAGCACTCTGGGAGGCCGAGGCGGGCGGATTGCTCAAGGTCAGGAGTTCGAAACCAGCCTGAGCAAGAGTGAGACCCCGTCTCTACTATAAATAGAAAGAAATTAATTG
>CAUYRT010013371.1:0-20721 GCA_963574885.1 Lepilemur ruficaudatus
GGGGTGCATGCCCGGTGCAACCTATAGTAAAAGCTACTCAGGTGGCTGAGGTAGGAGGATTGCTTAAGCCCAGGAATTCGAGGTTACAGTGAGTTATGATCAGGCCACTGCACTCCAAATCTTGGTAATAGAGGGAGACCCCATCTCTGAAAACACACACACCCTTTTATTTAACATGTTAAAATCCCGGGTTATATTCATTCCACTTTGTCTTCCCTTCTAGGAAGATGTTCTGGGTTCCAGGAGTGCTGACTTACCGTCCTGACAGGGAATGCTTCCCATGGTGTCTCCTGTTCTTGCTGGACTCTGCTCACATGTAGATCTTGAGTGTCAACCTCTATCTTCACTGCAGCCATTGCTAGCAGCTAAGGTCCTATCATGGCCTACAGTTGTGGATTCACACAAGCTGAAGTATCTCTGTTCTCGCTCAGATCTGCCAGTCACCCCATGTTGCTCTCAGCCTCTTACCTGCACCTCCACTGCGGTCGGCAGATCCTGGACATCTCCTCCAGTCATTGCTGCTCTACCACCCAGAAGCCATATTAGACATGGGCCTTCTTGACAGCTCGTGGCATAAATTCTTTACTCTTTTTTTATGTTTTAAATTGACAAATAATAATTGTACATGTTCATGAGGTGCATAGTGATATTTCAGTACATACAATGTATAGAGATCAGATCAGGGTAGTTAGCATATTCATCATCTCAAGCATTTATCATGTATTTGTGTTGGGAGCATTTGATAACCTTCTAGTTATTTGAAACTGTAATATATTGTTGTTAACTATAGTCATCCTATAGTGGTACAGAAGACTAGAAATTTTCTAAATTTATACCGATTCAGGCCGTAGCACTTGATACACGAAGCCAAGTTGGGGGACTCTCCCCAAACCTATTCTTCCCAAGAGCCTGGCTCTTAAAAATCAAAAATGTTGTGGCTTTCAGACTATTTTCTCTGCTCTTAACTTCAAAAACTTTCTTGAATGTGAGAATTGCTTTATTCTAGACTCTATTCTCCATTTCTTGACCAATCAATACCTTGATATAATGGGGGGAAAACAGAACAACTAAGACTCTCCAGGAACAAAAAATACATTAGATAATATTTCAAAAGTATTATTAATGCACAATTATATAGGTTATGCACATAGTAAGTGATCGAATAATATCATTTAAGATATTTGCTGAAGATTCTTTGTTAGGAGAAAAGCAACTTAGACATGTCTTAGTTGGCTTGACGTTTCCTATCATTTTGTAAATTTAGGTTTCTAAGGTCAATCCTTAAAAACTCTATTCCATTACTGGAACTTAGACTATAAACATACAAACTATAAATAGTGTTAGCTGTCAGAGGGTTGGTGGTGGTTATGGCTTTGCTGCTCCCAGAAATGACGTCCCATAGGCATTATTAAATGAGAAAGATTAGTATGTTTTCCCCTGTAATTATGCTTCTCTACATGAAAGGAAAACTCTTTATTAAAACAGACAGGCACAAATATTTGTTAATATTACTAATTGCTCTGTTTAAATAGGACATATAATTAGAATGTGATTTAAAGAAATGTCAAATACTTGGTACAATTATATCTTCCTTCCTCATAATCTTTGTTGTGAATCACTGCTTAATTTCATCCTGGGTTTATTCTGAGTTTCAATAGAATTAACTTACCCTTTATCCTCCCAAGAACCAAATCTCAAATTTCTGGACCACTTTCCCCAATTTACACACTTTGGCTATTCCTGATTAGGGAATATTCCTGTAACCACTTATTTTTCCAGGCCACTGCTAAAGCAATTCTCCACAAGTTCTAGCCGTCTTCTTTTTAGAACTCACCCTTTTATGCCCCCCTCCAAAGTCTTAGTGGAAATTGAGAGAAAAATATAGACATGTAGTACCTCTACAATTACAGCATGAGTGCCCTGGGACAAATTCTTCCCCGAACTAGAAGAAAGTTCTCTATCTTGGCATCTCTCCATCTGTCTCATTCTCTTTTGAGAAAACCTGACTATCCTGAATCATGATTCCACACGTAAAATTGCTTTCCAAATGAGCTGGAGCTGCAAAGCAACTCTTGTCCAAAGTTACCTTTACTAGTTAGAGCTTATGATTCTTTAAAAAGAGATATAAAATAAGGTCAACTTAGTTGGGCAAACTTTCCACTAGCAGAAAAACAAGGCAATCATTTTAGGGATGAATGTATGGCCTTGGCAGGGGTTTGTTTTGGTTTTGTTTTGTTTTTGTCTTTTACAAGAAAAAGAAGGTAGAGAGGTTGATAAGGCAAGAGCCAATCAATTCTTAGGTGGCAGCCTGAAAGTACAACAACCTTGGTGGGGAGGGAATGTTGTTGAAAATAAAAAAATGGTGGGAGAAATAATTAAGTAAACAAAAAACTTTGCTAAAGAAAACAAGAGAGAAAAAGAAGGCTGATCCTGATTGCTTCAAAGAGCGACCAACGTGCTTAAAGTTACAGAGGGAAGAAAAGAGAAAGCAAATGGATGGTTTCAAAATAGAGCTAAGGAAATATTGGTCGCATGTTTGGAAAAATTAAATTTGTTCTGATATTACTGTGAATGAAAGGATTTAGAAGTGAGTGCCTAACATCTTGTTGGATCCTCTGTGGGTTATTAATACATATTTGTTGACAAACAAAAACTAGGGAAGGAGCTTCTAGGAGGAAGCTGAAGAGTGTGGACGCAGAAGGGGCTGACAGTTTTCTGTGCAGAGACAGGATGGCTGGATTATAAGGAAGGGGGGTGTCTGTTACTGATACCTGATCTCCGATGTACTTAAAGATTTTAGGGCTGCGTTTATAGCTTTTGTCTCCCTCACATGGCTCAGAGTGGGTGGATATGTGACACACAAGACCCCCAAAAGCCTGTTACTTGCATTTCTAGAGGATCGCATGGAACAATTTTTCTCCTCATATGAACCATACATTTGTTCTTTCTTCCTACTTGCAGCACTAAAAGCGTTAAATGAAATTACAGAAAATTTTATGCAGTTTATAAAGTAAATATGTCTTCTAGGTATTTTTTTTTTGAACACTTTTTAAGCATTTATGGAGATTCAGAAGGTGATATTTGTTTATCTAGGAAGAGCAGCACCTACTTCTCTATTTCAAACAGTCTTTGGACAAAGTATTCTAATGACGACTCCTTTGCTTTCAGACGATCAGGAAAAACCTACAATTTACTAATATAAAATTAAGAACATTGTGTTTATTTGAAAACCATATTTTTTCAACAATGTTGTATTCGACTTCTTATGAATCTGCTAATAATTTCTGATAAGTTACTGAGTTAAAAACTTCAGATGTGTCCAGCAAAAAGATTGTGTAATGCTGTTATCTGCTCCAAATGATCTTTTCCTATTGTGTCTTATGAAACAAAAATGTCCGGGGCTACTTGCTTCAAAATAATCCACTGCGGAGTGGAGATATGGAGGTTATAGGCAAAACAAGATTAGCCATGTGCTAAAAATTGTTGAAACTGAGTGATGAAATGTGGAAGTTCATTATTCTACTCTGTTTTCTTAATTAAATAAAATACATGTAGAGTGGCAATATTTATAACACTGGTAATATTTGTAACAGCTGGATTATTTAATAATAGGAAAATGGCTTTAAAAAGGATAAATTATGTCATATTCAAAAGGTAAATTATTATGTAGCCACTAAAGCAAACCAACATGTTATCAATAAATATTTAATGACATGGCATAATACCCACAATTTGCTAAGTGAAAACTGTGGGTGGCAATCCATATGTACAGAATAATACCAATTTTAAAAATAAGTTAAAATATAAATGTTTGGAATAAAATTTCCCAGGCTGGCTCAATTCTAATTTTTATCCTAAGATAATAATGAGAAATACATAAAAAGATGTATGTACACAAATGTTTGTTGTAGAATTTATTATAATATAAAGAAAGAGATAATTTGGAAGTTGGTCAAATTAATGTGATATATCTATTTTGTGGAAAACTATAGTGTCATTAAAAGTCATATTTTTGAGGACTAGTTGATGAAACTGAAAAATGTTTGCAAAATGATGTCAAGTTAAATGGCACAATTTCAAACTTTATATAGCATAGTTCATGTGTATTGAAAAAAGAATCAGATCTGTTTAAAGCTCAGTAACAAGGAATTTAAAATTTTTTAACATGTTTTTTAGAAAACAAATGGAATTTGAAAAATTGCATTTTTTCCTAGTCTCTTGGGAGGCGGGTGTGTATGTACGTGTGTTCTGCCACACAAGATTTTCCAGGTCTGAATCTAAATTCAGTTATCACTGATAATGACTATTTATTCTTTGGACTCAGGCTGGGTGTGTTTGGAAACTGGCCCTGTGAATAGTGTGAGCTAATAGTCTTCCGCTGTGCCTTCTAGCTCACCCTTCATTCCAATGTGCAGAGGTAGTTGCCCTAGTTGCTCTGGTTACTAGTTTTAAAAAGGTACCAACACAACAATTTATAGGAAGAATGCAGTTTCTGAAGGTAGAATCACTAAATAAGCTATAATTTTAAAAATGAAACACAGACAACTTTTTCCTCTAAAATGTATAGGTATAGCTTGTTTGAGGTTTAATTTCCTACTTTTTGTAGATACTATTAACTATGATTTATGAGTCATTTATTCTGGTATTTATATACAACACTTGTTCAGATGCCACAAATGACAAAGGGGATTTTTTCAAGGTCAAAAATCTCTTCAAGGAAAAAGAAAATAATGGAATGGGATAAAGAAAGATGTATCTCAGAAGGAATAAAGAAAAGACATTTAGATAAAATAACACTGTCCTGACCCCCTGATGGATTGAATCATCCCTGAACGAGGTTGCTAACTCAACTCCTCTCATAATGTTCACCCTGAGGGGCACCGCTCTGCCTTCTCCCTCGCCCAGGGAATTGTAGCTCAGTCTTGCTCTAGACTTCCCCTCTATTCCCCAGTCTCCCAAGCTCTGCAGCCCTGCAGGTAATCTCAGAGATTAATCAATAGAAGGAACTAGGAGATCTGTGTAATTTGTTGACATGAGCCTGCAAGTCCTAGGACATACGGGGCAGAATGCTTGATCCCTCTAGAGAGCTCAGGAGTCTTGGGACAGCTGGAACTGTGCTTGGTCTGTAAAACCAAGCAATCCTCTGTCATTATATCTGGTTCCACTCCATAGGCTCCAAGTGCACACACCCACTTCTGAATCGGCTGCTGCAGTTTTGAATTATTATGGTCTATAATTGAGATATACAATATCAGGATACAATAGGGTAGTTCAGGCTCTTACTCAGGATAGCGATGATAGCAACTTTATCATGGTTTCTGTGTCATTCTCTTCAAAAATTATTAAGTGTATTGTTAATACATTTTTAGAAGATAGTATCAAAACCCTTAGAATAAAAATGAAAACTTATAAATTTGACCCAGCAAATGCTTTTCTAGAAAATTTATTCTAAGGGAATAATCTGTGCTCAAATATTTATGCACAAGGGTACTCATCAAAATGTTTATAATACCAAAGTATGAGAAACCTATGAAGTTTGATTAAATAAATGATGTTACATACACACAATGGGACAATATTCATCCATTAAACACTATACCACAGCCATATTTATTAACTTAAAAGTCTACATTTTGTTCAATGAAAAATTTAGGCTAAAAACAGGATCTATGATATGATCCCATTAAATTTAAACATATACGTAGAAAAGACTCTAGAAGGTTCCACCCCAAAATATTAGCAATATTTGTCTCTGGCAGTGGTACTATGGGTAAATATTACTCTCTTCTTTATATCTTTCTATTTTGATAAACAAAGTATAAAATAAGGCAAGTAAGAAAGAATCCATCCCTACCTTCTAGGACACAAGAAGATTTTTATTAGAATGATAATTCAAGTAGCCTAACATCCTATCTTCCATGTAACATCCTCTTTGTGTCTGCACTGGGATGCATTATGGTCCTGTGTTTAAGTTTATACCAAGCAGTGTGAGTACAGATATGACATACTTTATTCTCCAACTTACTGGCTCTGGCAACTCAGGAAATCATTCTGGCTACAAGTTGCATAAAATCAGCCCAAATAGCATTAGCATCTTATCCCCATGCTGTTGGAATATGCCCATAATCTTCCGACTGCAATCTGGCAACTTCATGGATGAATAGTTGCATTCATCAGAAGAATCGCATTCAGGGCTTAAAAATACATGGCATGGCTACCACCACCTCCTCTCATAACCATGGCAGACATCATAAATCACACTTTGTCCGATGAACCCAGATGTGGCCTCAAAATCTTTTCCAACACAGCTGTGCACCAAGCATCCCCTATCAATCATTTATTATTTCAACTCAAGTTGAAATCTATTTGCCATATCTGCTCTGATTACTCCGGCTGGAACATTATTATTCCTTTGACTGGTTCCCAGGACTATGGAGTTGAGGAGCATGACCACTTTCTTTCTTTAATGATCTCTCTTGCCCTAAAATGTTGAAAACATATAAAGGTGTTGCTGACACGAGGTTAACTGTCAGGAGCCCAGGAGAATGCTTTAAAAATGTCCCTACCTCCAGTCCTAAGCTATATGAAAGGACCACTTCTTTTCAAGATCTTCAACAATTATGGGATGAAAATTTGAACCCTGTTCTCTTTGTGATAACAGCATTTGTATTCCATAAAAAATAATACAATGTTAAGAACAGTTATAAATATTAACAGAAAGTAGAACTCCAAAAGTAATGCAGCAAGCTAAAATGGAAAAGGATGACATACTTGGAACCAGAGCAACAAAGGAAGAATTTTTGTATTCTACATCCAAAAAAAAAAAATCATACTTCTTCCAAAGGTTCAACCGAAGAAGGCACCGTGAAATCCCAGACAGAGAGCTTCCACATATGGGACAGACAGAATCCACCTTTATAGAAATGACCACTTGGAAACCTGGATCAATATGGCACGTTAGTTACATATTCCAATTCCCATTCTCAGATCCCAAGAAACAACCTACTAGACACATACAACATGTGTGTACACACGAGCACCCCACAAATACACACACTGTCAACTCTGGAAAAGAAGAAATATCATGTCATTAGCAAATCAGGAATTTTTAAAAAACCCTGAAAGAACAAAGCTGATGTGATCACTTTGGCAGAGGAAACCACAGCCCAAATTATGTAGAAAAAAATATTACTACGGGAATGGTTTAAGAGGAGCTCCAGAATGGGAGAATGCTAAAAATGGTGGAGGAAAAAAAATCAAAGAATTAACATAAAAAAAATTCCCAGAGCTGAACAATGACACGTTTTCAGATTGAAAGTGTACAAAAAATGCTAAGCAGGTTGGAATAGACACATCTTGATGAAATTTCAGACCCCAAGCATGAAGAGAAAGTTTCCAAAGAGAAGAAAAAAGATAACTTAGAATGAGAATCAATTTGGCATCAGACTTCTCATCAGAAACGCTGCATGCTCGCAGACACTAGGGAAGCACTTCAAAATTTTAAGGAAAAAGTATTTTGAACAAAGTATTTTGTTCCTAGAAAAACTAGCGTTCAAGTTAGAAGGAACAAGAAAATGACAATTTTAAGTACAAGAAAGTCTTGTTGCACTAAAGAATTTACAAGGAGATTAAGGTTTAAAAATACTGAGCCAGTTGGGAAACTGTATTTTAGTTTCAGAAAAAGAAGGGTTTTGATCACTGTTGAAATAATTTCCAAGAGAATATTTAGCAAAGTTACACATTTAATAAAGAGAGAGAGAGAGAAGAATGAAAAGGTTAGGCACAAGTTCTTATTTAGCAGTTTAGTTAAGTGGCAGTGAAAAGTTATTACTCTAATATCTGTTTAGGGGTTTGCATGAAATGAACCAGTTTTGAAGTCCAGTTTCCTCTACTTGGAAATTTTGGTTTCACACTCTCAGCAAGTATGGCAAGTGCTCTGCATTTGTCCTTCTTTCTGTGGTAAGGGCAAAAGGCTAGCAAACAGAGAGAGATTATATGAGGTCTTCTTTCACTTATGGAATTAGGGGACAGGAAAGGGCATTGTACGTCCTACACATCAGCGGAGTGTTGGCTTCCTCACATGACCACGTAGGACGGTTGTTTGTGCCCCCTTTGTCTCCCTCACTCCAGTATAGACAGAGTGTACAACTCAGTTGTTCACTCACAGGAGTTTCTTGACCCTGAAATATGTAGACAGAAGGATGGGCCAAAGGAATCATGAGGTAATCCTCTCATAAAATAATGACAGCTAGCGTTGTGTACAGGGTGCGTTCACATAGTTCTGATTCAAGCCTCACAAACAGTTCTATGAAGTAAGAAAGAGATATAATTATTACCTGGGTTTTTTGTTTTTGTTTTTGTGTTGTTTTACAGAAGAATGATTCGAGGCTCAGAGGATTAAATAAAACGCCCAAGAACATTCAGCAAGTCACTCTGGTTCAGCGCATACTTCCTGTGTGTCAGAACTTACTGTTCTAAACACATCTTTTTAAAAGGCAGGAAAGTCCCTCCACAGGGAATTTACAGGCTAGCAGCAGGAGACGGGTGGTAAACATGTAAGCATATAGCAACAAAGATAATTTCAGGTACTGGTGATCGCCATGAAGAACAGAAGTCAAGTCACGGAGGATGACTTGGGCTGTGGTGGGAGGGGCTTGCTGCTTTAGTCCTGGTGGCATTGGGGAAGTTCTTGGGATTGAGATGGGAATGTTGAAAAGAAGACAGGCATGAGAGGATCCGGGAGAAAAGCAGCCCTACCACAGGAACAAGCCCCTGGAGGCAGGAATGAACTTGGCATGTTAGAGTGGTAGAGAAAAGGACCGATGTAGTTGGAATGCAGCGAACAAAGAGAGTGAATCATAGAGAGCTTTATGGGCCATGATAAGAAGTTGGATAAGTTGGGGTTTGATTCTAAGAGTAATGGGAAGTTAAGAGTTTTTAAAAAGAACATCTTTATTGAGGTTTATTTTACATATCCTAAAAATCACCTATTTCAAGTGTATAATTCAATGATTTTTATGGCATGCTATCATCACCACAAATCACTTTTAAAACATTCTTATCCTCCCAGTAAGATCCCTCATGCCCACTTAAAGTTATTCTTTTTCCCACGCAACTGCTAATCTACATCCTGCCTCTATAAATTTGCCTTTTCTGGACATTTATATAAATGGATTCATACAACAGATAGTCTTTGGTGTCTGCTTCTTTCACCTAGAATAATGTTTTTTGAGGTTCTGCAGCATGTGTCAGTAGTCTGTTGTTTTTTATTTCTGAACAGTGTTGTATGGGTATACCACGATTTGTTTATCCACTTGTCTGTTGATGAACAGGTAGGCTGTTCCCAATTTTTCACTATTGTGAATAATGCTGCTATGAATGGTTTATGCAAGTGTCTGCACATGTTTTCCGTCATTCTTCTTGGATAGATACCTGGAAAAGGAATTGCTGGGTTATATAGTAGCTTTAGGTTTAACATTTTCAGAAATTGTCAAACTGTTTTCCAAAGTGGCTGCACCATTTCATATTCCCACCAGCAATGTATGAGGCTTCTCATTTCTTGACACGCTTACCGACATTTGTTGTACTCTGTCTTATTTATGGTAGCCATTCTAGTGGGTGTGAAATGGTATTGCATTGCGGACTTCATTTGCATTTCCTTAATGACTAATGATGTCTAGCATCGTTTCATGTCCTCATTACCAATGGAAGAGTTGTAAGCAGGGGAAAGATATATGATACGATTCTTGCTTTAAAGTCCAATCTGGTTACTAAATGGCAAATAGACTATAGGCAAGAGACTAGTTAAGTGATGGTTACAGTAATCTAGGAGGGAGATGATGGTGTCTTGGACTTGGGTTATAAAAGTTGGGGTGGAGAGAAGGAGTTTCGATAGGGATACTTTATGGAGGTAGAGGCAACAGAGTTGGTTGATGGATTAGATGTGGGGTGTGGGAAAGAGAGGGCTTTAGTCAAACAACTGGGTAGGTAGTGGTGCCATATCCTGCCAACGGGGAGCAAATATGGTGGTGATGCTAGGGGTTGGTAATCAATACCTATTTTGATCACACTACATTTTTTGTATCTATTAGACATCCAAGAGGAAATGTTGAATATGTAATCAGATATGAGGGTCTGGAGCTCAGGGGGGAGTTCTGGGCTGGAGGTAGGCATTTGAGAGTCATCAGCATACGGCTGGTATTTAAAGCCTTAGGACCTAGGGAGAGAATACGGAGCAAAGATAGAATGGAGTGAAGAATGAAGCCCCAGAGGCATTTTGAAAGAGTTGCTTATGGAGATCAGAGGGTTAAAGATGACAATTTGAAAGGTAGGATTGGGGTAAAATGAGGCCAGGGAAGCATGGGGAAATATGTTCAGTTGACTGTGCCGTCCAATATGTAGTCACCAGCCAGATGTGGCTGAGCACTTGTAATGTGGCTTGTTGAACTGAGATGTAAGTACAAAATATTATACATACTGGAGTTTGAAGCCTTAGTACAAAAAAAGAATGCAAATTCTCATTAGTCATTGTCAAAATGAAAATATTTTGGATACATTGGGTTAAATAAAACTTGTTAAAATTAATTTCACCTATTTCTTTTTTAATGTAACCACTAGAAAATTTAAAATTACATATATGGCTCATACTATATTTCTGGGTAGTGTTGGTCTATGATGTTTTTCCCACATTCTCATCCTGGTTTTCCGGAAATGTCAGTGTGGCATATTAGGACACAAGCATTTAAATTTATATGAGAACTCTGTAGGTATTTGCAACAAGCCTTTCTTAAGGTGCTAATGGGCATAGATCATGCCCATGACCTAAAAGAAAAGTTACAAAAGTTACAAAAGTTGAGTATTTTGGGTATGTTGTTTGCATTGTGCAGATAGAGTTATATTTTAGCAAGACAATGTCACATGGAACATTTGATCCTTGCTGAGCTAGGAAACTACTGTTAGAATGGAGATACCATATCCTTGATATTTGTAAGCCTTAAGGTGTCCTTGCTGACTATGAAAAAATTCAATCAAATAAATCCCTTCTTCCATCTGGTAATACAACTTGATTAAATGAAGAGAAACTTAATTGTTTAATAAGGTCACCATATCAGTTAGAAGTGACTTGATTTTTTTCTTTTCTTTATCATCTTTGAGATTCTTTATATACCATAAAAATCATTTTCATCAAAGTCTTTTCCAATTGCTACCATGGCAAGAGAGTCCCCTTTAGAAATAAGAAAAGTTCCCTTTCATTAGAGATCATAAAGGTGAACTGTGCAGTTGCCACTCAGTGAAACTTCTTTACTTTCCTCCTGTCCCCAGTGAATAAGGTCGTTTGAATAAGGTAATTCACTCAAAGGGGTAGAGTTACACAGTTTTTCATGTTTGACATGACAGGTAATTGGGCAGATTTTACATATACCTCTGTGGGAGCTTTTGTGATCTGAATATAGAAATTTCCCTAATGCTTCCAATTAAAATATCAAGTCCAGTGGTAGAGTAATCACTCATTCAACCAGCTCACTGAAAGGTTGGTGGCTGAGCTTCGTGTAAGTGGCTTCTTGTAGCACTAAGCCTCTCTTTCTAAAATACGTTACCCCATTGCTTGCCTGGCTACAATGGCATAATATGTTAAACAGACTTTCATCTGTACTGGACATCTCAGAGAAGCTGCTCATTGTAGAAAGACTACGAAATTGTCTAGATACTGGACGATCTGGTCCTGCTAGCCCATTGACTTCTTGGCTGCTTTAGGGAATGATACCTAACCTCTGCGGGCTTTAGCTTCCTCATCTGTAGAATGAAGGCATCACTCCAGATCAGTAGTTTTAAAGAAACTTCAGCATACCCCAGGGGGTTTGTTAAAACACAGATGCCCAGCCCCTCTCCAGAGTTTCTGATCCACTGGGGCTGAGTGGGCATTTCTGATCAATTCCAAGTGATGCTGATGCTGCTGGTTTAGGGACCACTCTGAAAACCACTAGTAATCTCTGCCACATTCCTCATAGCTCAGCCTTCCAGGATTTTGTACATGTTAAGTGCATGTTTCTTTGCTGGTTGGCTCACTTAATTCAGAAGTTCCTCAAAGATCTCAGTTTGATAATTGTAAAATAGACTTTCCAAAAGCAAGCCAGTCATCAGAAATTCAGGCATCTCTAATTTTGATAAATAGAAACTAGATCATTTTATTAGCATTCTGAGATTGTACATAAAAAATACACTTTGCAGTTTGGAGAGAAGATAAGTCAGTCCTAATTTCTCTTCTCAGTATACCAATTACTGCTTATCCATCTAGCCATTAAATTTCAGCTCAAATATAAATTTAGGAAAACATGTGGCATAGACTGCTTAATCACTCCCTGCACAAAATTCTCTGATGTGAGAGGTTTTCTCCTTGGGTCACTTCAGCATCACACAATTGTGTTTTATTTTCATCTTTGCTGTAGCAAAGCTGAGAATCAAAAAAAAATTATTTAAAATTATGTGCAATAAAATGATCCTTATTAATTCAAATGTTTGCAATGGGAATCAGCCAATTAATGTGTTTTAGTGTTTTAGCAATAAACCAGAGATTGTGCTTTTCTCTGCGTGATGCAGAAATCTAGTTTTTGGTACAATATAGATGCTTTGAAATCTCTTAAATCATGATCAAAAACTTCTGGAATGTGAATGCTAATTGTGACCCTGCTAGGGACTTGTTAGCTATACCTGGGAAGGTCACCTACTCTCTTTTTATTTCTGTTTCTCTTTCTGTGATATAGGAACAGCAGTTTTTCTTGTGCACAAAGTGCTTATTGAGGATGTATTTAATATTTATTTATTTTAAATTTCAGAATATTATGGGTGTATAAACATTTTGGTTACATACAATGCCTTTGCCTTTGCCGCTTTTAATTTTTAAGCAACATACTTTCTCAAGTTATCAACTGAGAAGTGCTGGATTCCTTGTCAGAACAAGTTGTCCTTTTTCACTAAGAGTACAGTTTCTGAAGGTGCAGGTACCCACAAAGGGAAAGGGAAGAAGGTGTCACCAGCCAGTCAGCCAGAGACGAATGGTACAGCCAGCTCATCTCCCATCAAGTTACTAAGCAGTAATGATCACCAGCATCAGAAGTACTCAAGAAATGCCTCTTGGAAAAGATTTAAAATATAATATTCAATGCTGGCCAGAGCCTAATGTTAATAGGGAGGAAAACTGATATATCATTTCTGGAAAGCAGCTTGGGAGGAATCATCAAGATCTGTGGAAATTCACTTCCTTTAACTCAGTAATCCCTTTTCTAGGAATTCATTCCTAGGAAATGTCAGAGATACTGAAAATATTTGTATGTGCAGAATTATTGCTACACTGTGATACAGAAAAACAGGAAACATCCTAAGTTAGCAATAATACAGGAATGGTTAAATAAATAATGCTTCATCAGAATTTTTTCTAAGTTAGTTTGGAAGACTCTCCAATGATACAGAAAAATGCTCTTGCCAAAATGTTCATTGGGGTGGGGGAGGCAGTGAAAACCTATAAAACCATATGGAATGTGCTGTGTTGACTTGGTTAAGCCAGTAACTAGGGTCCCAAAGTTCGGCATAGGTTAAAGCTGGCTGAAGAGAAACTTGCGTGAAATTTAGAAGGCAAAAGTGACAAAGTAGCCATTGCTTTCTGCAAGTGTTTGCGGTCAGAGTAAGGACAGACAGACAGGGCATGGCAGGCTCTAGCACTTTCTCTTGCTTCTGGCCCTGCTGACCCACCAACAGGTCAGATCAGGCCCGGCCTCAGATGCTTGTCTACAGATCCACAGGGACCTAACTACAGAGGCAACTGCTTTCGATAGGCTTCTTTGGAGATGCTCCCTGAGTGCTCTCGCTTTGTGGCTGTATGATGTATTTGTTTCCTCTTGCTCTGTAACAAATGACCACAAACTCAGTGGCTTAAAACAACACAGATTAATTTTCTTACAGTTCTAGAGGCCAGATGTCAGAAATCAGTTTCTCTAGGTTGAAGTCAAGGTGTTCGGAGGGCTTGCATCTTCTGGAGATTCTAGGGGAGAATTCGTTTCCTGGCCTTCTCTAACTTCTGCAGGCCACCTGCTTTTGTTGGCACAGGACCACTTCCTCACGTGGCTCCCATCACTGTCACATTTCCTACTACCATAGTCAGATCCTTCCACCTCCCTCTCATAAGGACACTTGTTGTCACATTGGACCTACCTGGATAACCCAGGAGAATGCACTTGGCTTCTCAGTGGACAGAAAAATGACTCCTCTCTTCCTCCAATATTCCCATCTTAGACCTTCACTTCTCTCCTCCCACAATTATGGAAGGCCTGATTTATATAACAAATCCCAAAACAAAGGGACTCTGCTCTCCCTGTCCGAACTTTAACTGATAAAAATCCCAATGATGTATAGAATGTATGATTATGTCAGTATGTTAATAATGCTCATCTCCGGGTGGTAGAAATATAATTCTAGGGAGGAAGAGGTTGAAGACCCAGGAGACATGGGGAAGCCTTGACTGGAAGGACAGACAGGAAGGGACGTGATCCAGAGCATCCAACAAGAGACCGGTGCAGCCAGGAGGAGAGACGATGCAGTTGAAGGAAGCAAGAAAGGACATGTGTGGTCACTGGCGCATTTGTAGGAGTGGTGGGAGGAGGTTAAGGAATTTTCTGTCGTGGCTTCTACTTTCTCTGTGAATTAGAAGTTAAATTCACATGTTAGGATGCAGGGGCAGTAGCTGGGTCTGAAGCTTGAGAAGAGAGAAGAGCATTTGGGTGGTCCTTGTGAGGAAGGAGAGAGAGTGCTGACAGGAGAGCGCGGTGGCACTTTGCATGGTATTGAGAGCTCTGCTGAGCACGGCATCGGCCTGGGTCTGTAACTTCATCCCAGCACGTTCAGCAGCCCCGGCGCCGGGAAGATAAGGCAGAGAGCAGGGCCGTCCCGGGTTGGGGTTTTCCAGGCAGGTAAGAAGGAAAGACGATGGGGCACGGGAGTTTAAGATGTCCAGTGCAATTTCTCTCCCTGCTCCTCCAGGTTTTGGATGAGGAAATACAGGTCCAGGGAGTTGAAGTGACTTACTCAAAACCACAGAACTGGTGGAAGGCAGCGCCAGAACTAAACCAAGGCCTCCTGACCAGAGAACAGGGCTGCTCCGCTACTGCAGAGCGTGGGCTTGCTCCGAGTGTGGTCTCTGCTCCAAGTCAGAATCAGAGCGGACGGGCCTGCTGTGCAAACGCAGCGGCCCAGGAATTTCACAAGCACTCCCGGTGATGCTGAAGCACACGAAGGTTTAAAGGTGGGAATAGGGCAGAGTCCCCGTCTTGTGGATGGAACACAACAGCACAGGCATGGCAGCGGCAGCATGGGAAGAAGGGGATAGACAATGGTTCAATGTAAGAGACAAAATATGTGAAATTCTCAGGAACTGGGCTTTGCAGGTTGGGGCATGATGAAGGTCAGTAGAAGCCAGGTGACAGGTGGGTCTGAAAGGGTAGAGGAGCTTGTGTTTAAAAGTGGGTCACACCTGAAGGAGAACCAAAGACAACACCCACCCTTTTGCCAATGTTTCTCTTCTTCTCTTGATGACGACCCAAAAGTGTTCATAATCCAAGCAATATCTGTGCTTCTAAGTAAGAGTTAGTGGAATTCAATATCCTCTCAGTTTTCCTACTGACTCAATAGCAAAAGCAAATAAAACTGCCACAGACCCCACCGGCTCTAACTGCACACCCGGAGTTAGGTAGGCAGGGCTCCTTGACTCCAATTTTGCCAGTAGTGAAAAGTTGTGTGCCCCCGGCGGGTGGGGAGACTGCAACTGTTTCAAAGATAACAAGGTCCAAAACCCAGGCCAATTGCTAGAACAGAGGTACCTCCTTGGGATAGCAGGGCTAGCAGGCCTCATGCAATTTGCATTGTAAGACCCCTAAGCTAGACGTTGATTTCACGCAGCAGTGATTTGAAGAGAAGAGCTGTCTTGTCTCTGCAGCAAATTTATCTGAAATGTGTATAACTGGACACATTTATCTAAACCTTGTTTTCACCACACCCTGGACCCACAAGCTGATGGCTAAGGCGGAATAGGATTCTCCCCTCTTCCTCATCCCCTCAAGGTCCAGTCACCAAATCTAGTCCAGGGAACTGTCTAGCCCATCATTTCTTTCGGTCCTCCACTACCCATGCCTAAGTTCAGGTGCCAACTTCTCTTCCCTGGTTTATTGCACCAGCCTCCCCTTGGTCTTCCTGCCTCCGGTCTTGTCCCTCCAAGTCATTCTTTGGAAATCCTATCTTGTCTCATTCCTGTACAAAGGCCTTTATTATCTCCCTTCTTCCATTGCCTTCAGGATAAAGTCCGAACCCTTTATTCAGCACACGTGGGGTTTCCCATGGACACGCTCCTGCTTACTCTCCCAGCCTCATCCCTTCCCAACTCTAGGCTTCCTTTCTCAGTGCAGCCTGGGAGGCACCAACCCAACTTTCCCAACCCGCTGTCTCTTGTCTCTCGGGCTTTGCACATGACCTTTCCTCTGCACAGAGCTCGCCCTCTCCCCTTCGTGGCTTTCTCTGGCTTACTGCCTGCCTCTGGTTCTCTGGGCCTCAGCTCTGGTAGGATTTTTTGGGGAAATCTTCCCTAACCACCCCCTTCTCACATTTCAAGGGCTAGTCTAATTGAATAATAACCAGATGCTACCATGATAAACATAGTACAAAATTTACCAGTTTATATTTTAATGTAGAATTACAAAATATCTTGGAGAAATTTCTCAGATTATTTCAGAGTAATCAACGTTCTAAAAATTGTGCTATTTAACAAAATGTTAAGTGCTTTTAACCTTTCGGGATTAAGTAACTCTTCTCTATGGTCCTCCCCCCACCTCCTCCCATACCTCTATCACAGCATGAATCACACAGTGCTGTAATTGCCTAACTTCCTCACCAGACTGTAAGCTCCTTGGGGATGAGAACACTTCTCTTTAATTGTTGCATCTCCAGTACCCAGTAGTGTTGACTGTAACCTACATGAGACTGAACAAGAAGTGACTAAAGGGCAACACCCTTGAGCTGCTACTGACCTATTTCTACCTGGGAGAGTGTTGAATGGTGTTACACAACAGTTGTCATGGACTCCCCATTTCTGAGCAATGACAAAGCCCTTTACACATAGACCTCCAAGCAGGAAATGATTCTTCCATTTCAAAGGTTTTAAAAAACACTCCACCCAAAGCCATGGGACTGAGAAAGAAAACCCAACAGAGAGAACATTCAGAGAGATCTCATAAGCAAGACCTAGAGCAGTCCTTCCCCAGGTTAAAAAGCAAAGTCTAACTCTCTGGGGTTAATAATAAGGGACTTGCAGCAAGGAAGCCATCTCCAAACATATCAAAGGGGGACAATATGAATACACTTCCATCCATGTTGGAAGACAGTAACCCAGCCTGGAACAGAACTTTTCTCTCTGTTACAATGGTTAAAGAAGAATTATCAATTTCTTTGGTGAGGAGAAATTAGAGGCTTATATTAGACTAACTGTGGAGATTTTATTGTTTATGTACTACAGAATGAATTAATAAATATACAGTCCTTATTTATAGATTTAGTTATTCTCAGCAAAGCTTTGTGTTAAGAAACTTCTAATTATCATTATAATAGACACCTAGACCTAGGGGCTGGCTCCCATCAGAATTCTAGTCTTCAGCATAGTCAAAACCAGGTAGGCAATCCCTCCCTCCCCAACTGCCACCTATGCTTCCTTCCTATCCCACATCCCTATCAGATTTGGTCTGATTAGGGTTTATGTTAAGCTCAGTGCACAACATCTACACATTACTTATGCTGGAAATTTGTTGAATGAATGAGCGAAAGAATGAATGGTTGAAATTCACATTCTACCTGCCAACCCATTCCAGGTTCTACATCTTAACATTTTATACCTTGTACCACTTTCTCCATCACAAGCATAAATCTTATAGATGGATTTCATGTATTTCTACTTGGTCATATTAACAACTATATGTAGCTCTAGTGCCAAAGACTGTATTTTCTTCTACCATTAATCTTTCACTGGCTTGTGAGCTGGAAAAGTCATAATGATGGGACTTGTCATAATGAACAGAAACGGTAATTGTAATAAGAAAACAGAGGAAGAAAATTGAAAAAGAAAATGTCTCTCCCACAGCACCACAGATAAATGACCCTATTCGCTCCTGATTCCAAATCCACATGGTTGTATTTGTTCTTGTCAAGATCATTAGGTACCAAAAGACCATTTGACATTAGTGGGAATGATATTTTTAATAGGAGTAATATATTGATGTTAAAAAGATATACCTCTTCTTTCTGTAGGTTCCTTCCTGCACAACCTTAAGAGTTAAAATGCATTCAAAATACTTAACTATAAAGTTTATATGAGTGAGACAAGAAAGCAGGTAACCTGTCTTAGGCAATTTTCTTACACTGAGATAAGCAATTACTTCTAATAAAGCAATCAAGGGCTTGAATGAGAGCAGGTTTAGTGCTAACTTAGTTAAATACTAATTTGGAGATTTAAAAGACTCTTTCCATAGCTCTTTTCTCCTCTTAAAAAGAGAAAAAGATGTTTTCAAAGTCATCCTCAGTCATTTTGATAAGTTACATCATCCTGTCATTCTGAAGCATTTAATGTACAATGAGAATTACTAGACAATATAGAGAAATTTATAAGACTGCTAAATCATTCTGACACCCTCTGGGTCCTGATGGATTTAGTAATGAGTTCCACAATGAGATCCCAGACAAATGAAGTAATTAAGCGCTTGATCTGGAGGAAAAAGTGTGGCAGCCTTCCGAAGTGTCAAGAACTTGGCTTGGAATGATTGCTCTTAACCATTCTGGCTATTTAGCAATGACACCGTAGAAGATGTTACTAATTTAAACTGATCTTAATTTCATATTGTCTCCTCCCATGTTGCTCATGTTTTTGCCCCAGGGCTCAACCTCCCTCCAGGTAAGTTAATGACAAAGAGCCCTGATCTTGCCCTAATATTTATGCTTTATTTTAGGAGAGCAAAACACATTCTTAAAATACAAAAATTGTTTTTCTTACAATCTTTCTCTTTATTTTTCCTATCTTCCTTAAAGTGACTACTTTACATTCAACCCAATTTTAGGCAAAAATATGACAGTAGAGGAGTACTGGGTTAGGTTCATGATTCTCAATCCTGGCTGCACCCTGGAATCACCTGGGGAGCTCTTAAAGCAGTCTGCATCCAGCCCCCACCCCAGGCCAATATGTCAGAAGATCTAGGGCTGGATCTGGGTACCTGTTCTGAAAGTCCTCTGAATGATGCCAGTGTGCATTGGGACTCTTTAGGAAAGTAGAGTCAAGTAGATGAGGTGCACTTTAGGTTTCCAAATGGGCAGTTGGTTCAGCACCACTGCCCTGGTGTAGCACTGAGTCTGGTAACCTATAGCATGAAAGATGACTTGTAGCTGAGGAAATTATCTATAGAAATACTTTTAGTTTAATTTAGAATACCTTTCAAATTTATGCATAATGCTAGTTTAAGGACCTTCAGAGAACTACTAAAACAGGAGGAATCAAATAAAAAAGTGAAGCATTGCTATGTACCCAAGGTTTCCACTACCAACTCTTTTCTCAAGTTTCTTTTTCTCTGCAGAGATTTGTAGAGATCTCACTGACTTCAAAAGATTTGCAATGCAAAGCACACAAGAACCTCCTGAGAAAAGTAAGCCAATTTCTTCTTTAAGAGGAAAAAAGGGGAATAAAAATTCTACCCAACTTGAAGGAGATGATATTTCACTGCTACATCACTTACAGCTGCTCCCCAACCCAGTGTAACTTCACTGATGCCATAATATCTCAGGGTGACAGGTGGTAAAGCAGATGACCAAGATCAAGACAGCACCCTCCACAGCCAGAAGTGATTTCATGGAGGATCTCCTTGATGGCTTTGTCAAGGATTCCTCATTGAACTGAAATGGGACCATTAAAGTGATAGGCCCTGTGCCCAGTGGGCCAAATGTATGATTACCATGGTGGATAAGGCTACATTGTATGCTCAGGTTATAGCTGCCTTTACTAGCCATGCTCTACCAAGGTACCAACATTATTAAGGCCATTTGATTCTTGAATTCCCACTTCAAGAGTGTTTGTTATGTTAGACCTTGTACTAAGACCAGTTCATAGGAAGGAGCAAGCTTCTATCCACATTTTATTATTTTTTTTTTACCTTAAAACACAAGCTCTTTGAAGTTAGGGCCTTTGCTTTCAAGTTCTCTGCAAGCATTAAATAACAAAATGCCTTTGTGGGAAAGAAGGGTCTGGGGGAAGGAAAAAGTAGGGGGGATGAAGGGGTGGAGGTGACCAAACAGACCAATATCAAGTATCAAAATTGAAGCAATAAAAAAATCTTCCAACAAAAAAGTCCCAGGCCAGATGGTTTCACACCCAAATTCTACCAGACCTTCAAAGAAGAACTGACTCCTATCCTGCAGAAATTATTCTGTAACATTAAGTTATGGAATAACTTCCATAGTGCTGGAAGTCCTAGCCAGAGCAATCAGATAAGAGAAGGAAATCAAAGTTATCCAAATGGGGAAAGAAGAGGTCACACTATCCCTCTTTGCTGATGATATGATCTTACATCAAGAAAACCCCAAAGACACTGCCAAGAGACCCTGGAATTGATAAACAAATTCATCAAAGCTTCAGGTTACAAAATCAGTGTA